>SJYV01034532.1:119838-138861 GCA_006410875.1 Neotragus pygmaeus | reverse complement strand
TATTTTTCGTTTTCTGAATGTTGAGCTTTAAGCCAACTTTTTCACTCTCCACTTTCCCTTTCATCAAGGGGCTTTTTAATTCCTCTTCACTTTCTGCCATAAGGGTGGTGTCATCTGCATATCTGAGGTTATTGATATTTCTCCCGGCAATCTTGATTCCAGCTTGTGCTTCTTCCAGCCCATTGTTTCTCATGATGTACTCTGCATGTAAGTTAAATAAGCAGGGTGACAATATACAGCCTTGATGTACTCCTTTCCCAATTTGGAACCAGTCTGTTATTCCATGTCCAGTTCTAACTGTTGCCTCCTGACCTGCATATCGGTTTCTCAAGAGGCAGGTCAGGTGGTCTGATATTCCCATCTCTTGAAAAACTTTCCACAGTTTATTGTGATCCATACAAAGGCTTTTGCATAATTAATAAAGCAGAAATAGATGTTTTTCTGGAGCTCTCTTGCTTTTTCAATGATCCAGCAGATGTTGGCAATTTGATCTCTGGTTCCTCTGCCTAATAAAGAGATACATGTAATGCTCTAAAAAACACACTGTGGAAGATTTTTGCTCCTTTCAGTATTCAAATTATTGTGGGCATGTAGTGTTATTTTAGCTTTCCAGGTGGTTTAGTAGCAAAGAATTTGCCTGAAAGCATAGGAGACTAGGGAGACGCAGGTTCAATCCCTGCGTTGTAAAGACCTCTGGGGTAGGAAATGGCTACCCACTCCAGTATTCTTGCCTGGAGAATCACAGGGACAGTAAAACCTCATGGGCTACAGTCCATGGGTTGCAAAGAGTTAAACATAACTGAGTGACTGACCACTCATGCACCCTTACCTTGCATTAATTTTTTATGCCAACCAATAGAAATTCATGGGAAGATAGAAAAGTTTTCTAGTCTGCACTGCACAATATGGTAAACACTGGCCCCTTTAGGCTCTTGAGCACTTGAAATGTCGCTTGTGAGACTAGTGAACTGAATTTTATTTTTTAATTTTAATACATTTTAAATATAAATAGCCATGCATTATCAGAGGCCACCATAAAATGCAGCACAGTCTGACATATCATGTATTTATTTGTTTATATGTATGTTTTCCATTTATTACCATCAGGATTTATGTTTGATAAGAGTAGGGTCTTTGTTTTTTGTTCACTATTATAACCCAAGTGATTGGAAAATGACCTATACCTTTGTTTTTTTTTAGGTGTTATTTAGGTGTCCTCTAATACTTTGAAAATAATAGAAATTCAAAACTTTTGTTTGTTTGTTTGTTAATTAAATAACCTAATAATATACTATATAAAGCAAAGCTTAAAGAAATTTTTAAAGTCCTGAATTAAAAAAATAAAAATATCTCTCTGGTGACTCTTACTTTGCTTAATTTAGTACAAGGATATCCACCACCATTTCTCCAAGGTATCTCTCACTAAAACTTTGGGAATATATGTTACTTACTTTATTAGGATATCGCAAGTTTAGTAAAGCAGAAAACTGATAAAGTGATATGAGAACTAGACACTAGAACTCGAAAAAATTTAGATCAAGAAGTTTATTATTTGTCCACAAAAACTCACCTGCTTTGTGCTTTTGCTTAGGTCCATATTCCAATTAAAATAAGAGTCTAGTCTTTTAAGAAACAATGTATAATGATAAATTCATGTTGCGTTTTTTCTTATCCTATATTATCATCAAATATTATCATAATTTCCATAACTCCTCTTTCTATATCTTAACAGCAAATAGTAGAAATTTGTGCAGAGGTGAGTTGATGGGGTTACATTGAAAGGCATTCACAGACCTAAGTCTTGTACCTAACACCTTCATTTTTCCAGCTTAAACTTGTTGATTTTTTTAAACTTTCTCTTTATTACTAGGATATATCATAGGCAGAATAATGACCTCCCAAAGCTGTTCATACCCTGATTTCCAAAACTGTGACTATATTACCTTACACGGTAAAGAAACTGAGGATGTGATTAAGTGTCTTGAAACTGAGAGATTATCCTGAATTACCCACATGGGCCCAACGTTTTCACAAGGGTTCCTAAAAAAAGAAGGTGAGAGGGTTATGTTAGACAAGAAAAGTGAAGACAGAGCAGAGGTCAACATGATGTCATTGCTGGAAGAGTGAGTAAAGCCAGCAGATTTTAACCCAGTGAACCTAATTTCGAACTTCCAACCTCCCAAACTGTAGAATAATAAGTTTGTTTTTTTAAGCTACTTGGTTTTTGATAATTTGTTGCAATAACAATGGGAAACGGATCTATGTCCAAGTGATTTATCATACAATTTGCAACTTTTTCGAGAGTAAGAGGAGGGGCTGTTGATTTTGACAGTGTGACAACAGCTAGAAATAAGGAATGTCCATGTCAAATTGAGATGAATGTTTACCTTATCTATGAGGCCACTTTATAACTTTGTTAGGAATTGAGTTAGCTTTTATGATAATTGTCCTTTCATATGTACAGTATTGGATAGTCTACTATGAACTAATGCAATATTTAGATGAGTATAACAACTTCCTGAAAGTAAAGGTCAAGGTACTATTGAGTACTTATAAACATAAAACTTCTTGGTCACATTTTGCTATGGGTTTTTCTCCCTGAAGTCCATCTCTTAGGAAACTTGGTGATAAGAAACAAATTCTAGTGTAATTGTTAAGGCCAAACCAAACACTACCCAAAATACAATACCCTATTCTAATATGAGAGAAACTTAAAAAAAAAAAAATCCCAACAGGAACAGTCTACAAAATATCTAAGCAATAAGCCTAAAAACTGCCAAATCATCAAAAACAATGAAAGTCTGAGGAATTGTCAGAAACAAGCATAAACCAAGTAGATAGGATAATTTAATGTAATGTCCTGAATAGAACAGAGAAAGGATATTTAAAAAATTTGAGGAAATTTTAATGAAGTATAGACTTCATAAATAATAATGTACAAATATGGTTCGTTAACTATAAAAAATGTACTATATAAATGTGAGATGTCAGTAACAGGGAAAACTGTGTGCAGGAAATATTGGAGCTCTCTGTGCTGTCTTTATAACAATTCTGTAAGTCTAAAAATATTTAATAAAAGTATTTATTTTAAAACATTTAATTAAAAATTCTAATTAAAGCATTTTAATTCAAAACCATATGAAAATTAAAGTGAAAAGACAGAACATCACATTTGTGAGACACATATCTACATTTTTAATTCTGACAGCCAATACATTTCAAATCCATGTCTCCTGTGATCAGTATTATTTTATTTCTAGAACATTATTGATCATGATGACTTTTATTTTCCATTATGGCTCTAATCTACTCTGACTTTATGACAGATCCCAAAATTTGAGGAGCTGACTTTTGAAGACAGTTGTTCAGTTGCTAAGTCCGCTCCAACTCTGCAATCCCAGGGACTGCAGTATGACAGACTTCCCTGTCCTTTAGTATCTCCCAAACTCTGCTCAAATTTGTTTCCATTAGGTAGGTGATGCTATCCAACCATTTCATCCTCTGCTACGCTCTTCTTTTACCTTCAATCCTTGCCAGCATCAGTGTCTTTTCCCATGAGTTGGCTCTTTGCTTCAGGTGGCCAAAGTATTAGAGCTTCAACATCAGTCTTTCCAGTGAATATTCAGGATTCATTTCCTTTAGGATTGACTGGTTTGATTGTACATAAACCTGATGCTGTGCTTGGTGTCTTAGCAATTATAACTTAATAATTTAGGAGATGCAGTCTATAACCTGTAAAGGCACTCATTGCCAGCAAGGCTGCCTTCAGTCACAGAGCTAATATGAGTCAAAGATAAACCATCTTTTTTATAACAAGCAGTAGCTCCCAGTGAGAGTAGAGATGGACCTGTACTGGGGTTCTTGCTTCTGTGGACTTTAGATATATCTTCTTTTCCATGAAAAGTGTCAAATTTTGTATGTGAAACAAAAGTTGAGGGAGCCAGAACTAGCTATTTTACTCCAGCTTCATGTCTAAGGATATTCCACAAATGTTTGGAACTAAGGTTCTATTGCAAAGTGTAGTGTGGATTTTCTTGTGATGGATCAACTTTATATTTCTTTCAGGAAGTTTTGGTAACAGTAAGTAGCTTATCAAATATTGGGGTTTTAGTCATTTCTGTTTCTTTCCGTAACAGCCAAGGCTAGCATTTTCTATCTGGAAACTTTTGTTAGATAATCTACCTTTAAATTATCAAATTCAAAAAATTAATATAGGCTTATGAATATAAGAAGATAATTTTATTCATACATGTGATTTTTATAAAATTTTAAATAATTTCAACATCTATATATTACTATTAGTCTTATTATGCATTAATATCAATATTTTTCAACATCATGGTAACCTTTAGAAAGTATGTTTATATGTAATTTATTATTTTAAATATAAGTAAATATTTTTTCAAATTTCTCAGTTTTACTACTTAATGTAAAAATTCAGAGTTACAGCCTGAAAGAAAATGAAAATGTTTGTTGCTCAGTGGTGTCCAACTCTTTGTGACCCCATGGACTGTAGCCTGCCAAGTTCTTCTATCCATGGAGTTCTCCAGGCAAGAATACCAGAGTGGATTGCCATTTCCATCTCTAGGGGATCTTCCCAGCCCAATGACTGAAACTGGGTCTCCCCTGTTGCAGGCAAAATTCTTTATCGTCTGATCCACCAGGGAAGCCCCTGGAACAAAAGCAATTTGGGTACCAAATAACTTAAGAATATTAACAGATTCCAAACAAAATTATTTCAAATCACTGCCTTAGAAATACAAGATCTAAGATCTAAGTAGTCTGGAAGCCTGAGGGACAACAGGAGACTTGAGGGGTAAGAGTGTGAATATTGCAAGTCCTAGAGATGACTTACTCTTCAGAAATCAATGGGTTATTGGACATGACGGAGAAAGATTTACATCAATACCTTTAATACCCTGTCTGTGTAAGCATTACAGAACCTGAAAAGGAGCTGTATATTTGAATTGAAATTTTCAGTCATCATTTTAGGACTTACTGTTGATTTTTTTAAAAAGATTGTATGCAGGGAAAGAATATTTGGAGATCTCAAGTACTTTATTTTACATACACACGCAAGTATGCATGTGTATGTATGAGTGTGTGAAGAAATGTACAGAAGATTACCAAAAAGAAAAAAAAAAGACCAGAATATTATACTCTAGGTTTATAACACAGACTTTCTGGTGAAAAAGGAGAGAAAATGGTGTGCCTGTGAATAAAATCACTTTATATAAAATGGTATATGTCTATATTTATGTGTTACTTTTATAACAGATTTTTTAGAAGAGATGTTAAGCATTTCTCTTCTAGTTTATGGGAAATCCATTTTTAGTGAATAAGAAAGTTGCTGAGTATTATATATTTCACATAATCCTACCTTAATAACAAAGAAAATTGCTGCATATCCTGCATGTGAATGTATGTTTATATAACTGCTATCTATTGACAAGAGAAAAGGAATGACAATATATATATGAGGGCATTAGTACTGGCTATCTCAATGAGATGTTAAAGAGAAGCAAAGGAAGATAATTAGTTTTGCCTTTATATATTTTGTAATGCCTTGTTTCACTTATTTAAAGAAGAATGTATTATCTTAGTAATATAAAAAGACATTTTTTGATAAAGTTTAACATGAAACAATGTTTATCATGCATGTTAAAAACAGATCCCAGAGAAATCTGTATAGTAATTTCCATTTTAAAAATAATTAGGGATGTTGATGTGTGTGTATGTATGTGTGTGTGTGTGTGTGTGTGTGTGTGTGTGTGTGTCTAAGTAAAATTGTATCTGTTGTTCCAAAACTGTCTAAGACAAAAAACTGAGTTTGGAAAGTTACTGAGTACCAGATCACACTCTCAATTCACATAGCTAACAATGAACTGACAATTGTTGGAATCTGACTCCTTTATCACTTAGAGATGATAAAGCCTCAGGAACAATAGAAGAGGAAAAATAAAAGAGCATAACAGAAGAAGACCATGACCTTTCCCTTCCACATGAAGGAAGTAGAGTCATTAATCTGACTATTGAAAGACAAGGACCAAATTTTTGTATCAATTTTTAGATAATAATTTCCCAACACACTATCCAAGTGGCTAATGGTACTTGAAAGTTATGGAATCAGGGCAGGATGCTAGTGATGAATGTGTTATATGTAAGTAGGGGAGAGGGTGAGGGTTGGCTTAAATGATTGCTGCAACCATTAGGAAAAATAATGCCACTTAATGTTATGACTTCATTAATTGTAGATTATAATTACATACATATAAATGACTGGAAAAATACACACTGCTGTGATAATGATGCTTGTATCTGGTTGGTAGACACATGGAAAGGTCTTGTTTTTCTATTTTTTTTTAAATGTTTTAATTTGCTGCTAGAATATACATATTATTTTTAAATTCTACTGTATTATTTTTTTCTATATACAATATAAACATCACTCCTAATAACATGTATTATCAATCTTATATCAAATATATTTTGTCTCTGATTTTAAACTTTACTCAGAATTTCTGGAAACTTTAAAACATTGACAACACTGGCTATATTTGCTAATAATTTGCTTAGCAGAGAGAGGCATTGCTTTCAAATTTTTCTAAAAACGTAGTGCATAGCTTCTTCATTCTTGCAGCTATTCAGCAAAGCTTCATCAGGACAACTTTGTGCTAAGACTAATTAGAGAGAAATTTTCCCAATAATAGATAACTGCCATTTATCTCTCATCTTCTTGGGCCCATTTTGTTAGAACAGAAAACTATTAGACATTAGAAACATTTTCCTTATGATGTGTTATATCGTATTTTAGACAGAATATAATAAATAAGTCAACAGCTTTCCAATAAAAATATACCATCAACTCTTATTTCCTTCTACTCTGGTAATTAGCAGAACTTCAACAGAAATATATTTCATAGCTTCTGTGGCCTTGACAATCATTTCCAATGCTGATAATTACCAGGGAAATTTGTTTTGTCCAAAAGTTAGTATTAATTTGAAACTGATCTCTTTCACCCCTGAAAAGATTATTTTCTTCCTATCACAGATATATTTTATTTTACATAACATAATGCATACATACCGTCATTACCCTTGAAAGTCCAGCTCCTAAAACCCACTTAAGTGTTGTGAGACTAGAACTATTGGTCTCTTTATTATTTTTTTAATGACATTCAAAGATTATGAATAGAGATGAACATATTTACAAAATAAAATACTGATAAGTGTATATCGACAAATGTACTTGTAGGTATTTTTGTATAAATATGTATAAAATGCATAAGTATGCTGATTTATCTATGTCAGATAATTTAAAATAGGCTGGGAAAGATTGAAGGCAGGAGGAGAAGGGAATCAGAGAGGATGAGATGATTGAATGTCATCACTGACTCAACTGACATGAGTTTTAGCATGCTCTGGGAGTTGGTGAAGAACAGAGGAGTCTGTGTTGTGGTCCATGGGGTCACCAAGTCAGACACAACAGAGCGACTAAACAACAACAGCAACAATCAGGCAAATTATTAATTCACGTTAAGAATTATATTCAGTTCAGTACAGTTCAGCTCAGTTCTGTCGCTCAGTCGTGTCCGACTCTTTGTGACCCCATGAATTGCAGCACCAGGCCTCCCTGTCCATCACCAACTCCCGGAGTTCACTCAGACTCACGTCCATCGAGTCAGTGATACCATCCAGCCATCTCATCCTCTGTCGTCCCCTGCTCCTCCTGCTCCCAATCCCTCCCAGCATCAGAGTTTTTTCCAATGAGTCAACTCTTCGCATGAGGTGGCCAAAGTACTGGAGTTTCAGCTTTAGCATCATTCCTTCCAAAGAAATCCCAGGGCTCATCTCCTTCAGAATGGACTGGTTGGATCTCCTTACAGTCCAAAGGACTCTCGAGTCTTCTCCCATACCCCTATGCTTATTTATAAGTTCATTTCTCTACAACAAGTTACTGGATGGTCCAATTAGTTCTGATTTTCTGACATAATTTCCTGGTCTATCTTGGTCTTTTAAAAAAATAACAAAACGGTTCTTATCATTTCAAAATTGAATTCAGCCTAAAGCCATTCTTACTTAGTCTTGAAAAGGTTTCTATTAGAGAAGAAAAAATGTTTTGAGCCAGTCTAACTATAATGGAAATTTTTATTGTGGTTTTGCCTCATAAAACACATCACCAAATAATTATTTAAATGTGTGCTCATGCTCTAAAGAATTATTTTATGTGTCAATATAATACAAATGGTTATTTTTTTTCCCCTGCTTTGAGGAAGAAGTAGGCTAAGAGTAGGAGCAACACAAACAAGCATTACATTTATTCTGGCATTCATTCTGAAGAAAGCAAAATCTGACCACTATTTTAATTATTGAAATATTTAATTATTTCTGTTACTGATTATTTTGCAAACATTATTCATAACTTGATTGTGTTGCTTTAGTTGTTAATTCTCTAAAATATATGATGTACCATATGACAAATTTCTCTAAATTTTGTTTCCCATAGTGGTTCTGCCCTTTCCTCAACTCAGAGGGCATATTATCTGCAAGATAGGGAATGATGTCATTTTATGCAGAGAATAATTTACCACCTGCTAGAAGGAGGAGGCTTACTGTGGCAGCTGCATCACTGATTTGAAAAAGCAGCAAAATATAAATGTATAGACGAGCATGTCAGTGTAATGGGTTGGGAAGTATAACATGCTTTCCCCAACAACAGCTGGAAAATTATACCAAGCTGAAAATAGTATCTTTTGGCTTCAAACCAAATGTTTCCATCACTAGTACTACACATAGCAAAAACACTATTCACAAATGAATTCCATATTCTGTTTGCAGAAGCAGCATTTTCACTGCAAGAGGGAAGGTGGGGTGAGAACTAAGGGAAAGATATGCTTTATAACCCTATTCATTTTCATATATGACTAGCAGTCTTCAGACAAATAAGCAAGAAATAATAATGCTTGAATCCCTTAGGTTTCCTTTTAAAGACTGACCTCACATGAAGTATCAAATTTTTATAAGAAACGCGAAATCTCCTTTGGAGCTTTATAAAATGCCAGTAATAACTTCAAAAATAATTTGTTTCCAAATAACAAATTTAAGCAATTATGAATGAAAAGAAAGTTCTATGTGTTCATAAAGCATTTCATAAAAAGCTGAGTCTGTGCAGCACATACAATCTAATTATGTGAATCTGTAAATAATGTTTCTAATACAGTTTGTAAACAATGACTAATGTAGACTTTTTTTAACTGAAAAACAATCACAAGGTGTTTTTTCTTATTGGTTTTTAAGAACAGAGGAAGGAACAAAGACTAAGGCCATGTTACTTTCACTTGCAACACATGGAGTAGGAGATGTCCAGTGATCTCTACAGTAGCTACATATTTCTTACGTTCTCGCTCAATTATTTAATCAGTGACATTCCAAATATCTCATTTTAAAAGTAACTCAAATATTTTATTCCATTGTTTTTCGCTGAATTCAGAGAAAAACTTTTCATAATTCCGATTACTATTTTAGACATGTTTTCCTTCTTTAATTTGTGTTGGAGTACCTTGAAGGAGCCAAAGCAAAAACAACAACCAGCTGTAGATATGATTGGTGATAAAAACAAGGTTTGATGCTGTAAAGAGCAATATTGCATAGGAACTTGCAATGTTAGGTTCATGAATCAAGGCAAATTGAAACTGATCAAACAGGAGATGGCAAGAGTGAACGTCAACATTGCAGAAATCAGCAAACTAAGATGGACTGGAATGGGTGAATTTAACTCAGATGACCTATCTACCACTGTGGGCAAGAATCCCTTAGAAGAAATGGAGTAGCCATCATAGTCAACAAAAGATTCCAAAATGCAGTACTTGGATGCAATCTCAAAAATGATAGAATGATCTCTCTTCATTTCCAAGGAAAACAATTCAATATCAGGGTAATCCAAGTCTGCCTTGACCAGTAATGCTGAAGAAGCTGAAGTTGAATGGTTCTATGAAGACCTACAAGACCTTATAGAACTAACACCCAAAAAAGATGTCCCTTTCATTATATAGGGGACTGGAATGCAAAAGTAGGAAGTAAAGAAACCCTGGGGTAACAGGCAAATTTTATGTTGGAGTACAGAATGAAGCAGGGCAAAGGCTAATAGAGTTTTGTCAAAAAATGCACTGACCATAGCAAACACCCTCTTCCAACAACACAAGAGAAAACTCTACACATGGACATCACCAGATGGTCAACGCTGGAATCAGATTGATTATATTCTTTGCAGCCAAAGATGGAGAAGCTCTATACAGTCAGCAAATCAAGACCAGGACCTGACTGTGGCTCAGATCATGAACACCTTATTGCCAAATTCAGACTTAAATTGAAGAAAGTGGGGAAAACCAGNGTGTGTGTATATATATATACATATCCATATATATCTTCTGTATCTGTTTCTTTATCCTTTCCTCTGTTGATGGACATTTAAGTTGCTTCCATGTCCTGGCTACTGTAAATAGTGCTGCAACGAACACTTGGGTATGTGTATCTTTGGAACTATGGTTTTCTCCATATATATCCCATGTGGATTTATAGGACAGGCTCCTCTGTCCATGGGGATTCTGAAGGCAAGAATCCTTGGAGTGGGTTGCCATACTCTCTTCCAGGGGATCTTTCCAACTCAAGGATCGAACACAGGTCTCCCTCATTGCAGGCGGATTCTTTACCAATTGAGCAGGGAAGCCCTCATTTGTCCCAGAGTGGGGTTGTTGGGTCCTCTGATAGCTCTATTTTTAGTCTTTTTAAGGAGCCACCATACTGTTTTCTGTAGTAAGTGTGCCAATTTACATTCCCACTAACACTGTAGGAAGTAACTCTTTTCTCCAACCCCTCTCTAGCATTTATTGTTTGTAGATTTTTTGATGATTGCCATTTTGACTGGTGTGAGGTGATACTTCATTGTAGTTTTGATTTTCATTTCTCTAATAATTAGTGATGTTGAGCATCTTTACATGTTCCTCTTGGCCATCTGTATGTGTACTTTGGAGAATCTTAGATCTTCTGCCCATTTTTTGATTGAGTTGTTGTTGTTGTTGTTTTGATACTGAGCTGCATGAGTTGTTTGTATGTTTTGGAGATTAATCCCTTGTCAGTCACGTCATTTGCAAATATTTCCTCCCATTCTGCACATTGTCTTTCAGTTTTGTTCATTCTTTCCTTTGCTGTCCAAAAGCTTTTTAGTTCAATTGGGTCCCATTTGTTTATTTTTGTTTCTATTTTAATTACTCTAGGATTTGAATGAAATAAAATACCTAGACATTTTCATAGAAAGAGTCGATTTTAAGCATTGACTAAGTAATTTATTCTTTAATGGTAGTATATTGATCATTTAAGTAAAGGTCAAGATTTATTTAAAACTGGATCCACATAGCAGGTAATTACATGACTAATTCTCTGACTGTTTAAATTTGATATTTAAATAGGAAAATAACAAATTTTAGTATGTGGTTTTTCTTTAATGAAATATTTTCATCAGAACTTTCTCTTGGTTTTATGTATGTTTAAAAATGTATCAAAAATTACCCATTAAAAGCGAATGCCATCTTTGGCTATTGGACATTTTCACAGTAGTAGATAGTTTAGTGGTTTGAAATCTACATTTTCTCTGTACATTATTCTCTGTCTGGCATGAAGCAACCCTATGTAGATACCACAACTAAGACTTTCCTTAGTATCTTCTACTCTTATATATTTAAGCCCTTGATTGAAGTAAAACAGAGTCCTTTAGTTTGAAAAGTGCAGAATGTAAGAAGAAGAGAATCTGCATATAGGTTACAGGAGGGCTACACTTTTGGTTTGATAATATTACTGAATCAAGGAGTCATTTCATTGATCACTGTGAAGCCTGAACGCACACTGAGATTGTAAAACAAATAAATAATAGAAAAGACTTTTGTTGAAGTTGGTATTTCCTTTTTATTTTCTTTACTAATGCTTGGAATGAAGTGTTGATATGCCTTGGTAATCACTGATTCATTATTATTTATGTGGAATTTTGTTTTTGTGGCTGTTGGTTAGATACTGCATTAATGCTGCATCCTGGGACTTTGCTATACCCAACTCATCTCAAGTGAAACCACTGAGGGATTTTCACAGAGTTGTACTATGATTCTTAGATCAATTCAGAGAGGGAAAGATTTTGACTCTTCAAAATTCAAGACCTATTGACTAACCTGTTCTCCAGCATGTCTGCATAAGTGATTTTGCGGCTAATGAGACCCAGAGTATATAGCCTCTTGAGAAGTCTCTAGACTACTGAGGTTGCCATGTGACTGTGGCTACAGCACTCATCTCTGCATGTGCTTACCCAGCGTGCAGTTGATCCAATGCCAAGGCCACCAGACCTGACCAGTTCCATTACTTTCCTTCACCAAGGACAGCATTTTCACCCTGCACCTTAGCCCAATTATTTATGATTGATGCTCTGCTTATAATTTGCCCATCCTATCCTCCAAAGATAGATTCTGCCTCATAACTCTCATCCATGGGCAAAGCCTTTCCGTCTACCCACTTATGTATACACCGGTGCATTTTGTAGTTTGGGGACAAATGAGGATCTTAGCATCATTTTGGTTATTTCTGAGTTCTGTTATTTGGTCAAAACACATAGTCTTTAAGCAATGAACTTTTTGAAGTGTACTGATGATTCTCTTGGGAGAAAGAATAAGATGTGATTTTTAAATAAGTATCACATGTATGCTTAAAAAGAGTGACTTCAGGGGACATGTAAAGTAAAATAATTCAAGTTTATGAATACTTTTATACTTTTATTGTCTATAAATTTTCTCTATTCATTTTCAAATATGATTTATTAAAATTTATGACTTCTATTATTGATTTATCTATTTCTTTTTATCATTTCTTATTTCTTTGCCAGTTATAAGTCTCTATTATGACCATATTTTATTACTATTATAATGAGTCAAGCTATTTTTCAACTGGTGGTATGAAAATAAGTTTTTATTGATTTTTTTTACTTTAAAATATTTTTCTCTGATGTTGTGTTTGTTGGTCTAGCATACGTTAGTGTGTCCATCCATTATATAACTTTTTCTACTCTTTCATTTTCAATATTTCTGAATCATTATTTCTAAGTGTAACTTGCAGAAAATATATAGCTGAGTTATTTTCAGGGAGAAGTTGCTGATGTGCACATTTCAGCCATCTAGTTAGTGCAGTGTGTATAACCGATTTAAAATGATCAAATGATCACAACCACTTTTCTATCAAGACATCTCTCTCCTAACTTACAAATATTTCTATGTCTTTTTTCAATCTTGAATTTATGCTATGCTAACTTTCAGTGAAAGATAAAATTTTTCCTATCTTTTTAAAAAAATTATAATTCTGTTCTTTTTTGTACTTCTTTTTTTAAACTTTTAATCTATTTTATGCATATTTTTCTCATTGCTATTTGAAATTGAACAATGTTTATAGTCTACTCTCAAACACATATTTGTAAAATGCCAAATCTTGGTTCATTCTTCCTCATCACTTCAATTCAATTTGTATTGATGTAAGTGGGAATTTCAATTCCAAATTAAGAGCTTTGGAACTGGGAAAAATAATAGTACTTATTTCACAAGGGTTTTGTAAACTTTGAATATTACTTATTGTTATATTCATTATTGCTACCTGTGACTTAAACATAATAAACACTCAATATTAGAGATGAATAATATAATTAGTATGGGTAACCTTTTTTCTGTCTTATGTATTCTTAGTTAAATGATAAACTGGGCTTCACAGGAGCTCAACGGTAAAGAATCCACCTGCTTTGGAGGAGACCACAGTTCGATTCCTGGTTCAGGAAGTTTACCTGGAGAAGGGATAGGCTACCCACTCTGGTATTATTGGGCTTCCCTAGTGGCTCAGTCACTAAAGAATCTATCTGCAATGCAGGAGACCCCACTTGGATCCCTTGGTTGGAAAGATCCCCTGGAAGACAGCATGGCAATCCATTCTGGTATTCTTGCCTGGAGAATCCCATGGTCAGAGGATGATGGTGGGCTACAGTCCATGGGGTCACAAAGATTCAGACATGACCGAGAGACTAAGCACACACACACACATACACACACACACACACACACACACGATAAATCTCACTCCTTTAATGCTATTTTTGCTGGAGTTAATCATTCAGATGGTTTTTAGAGAAGGGTCAATGTGTGATAATATAGCTAAAATATTTTCATTTTGCATTTAAATGTTATTCTGGATATAAAATTTATAATTTACTCCATGAAATGTAAAATATATAAATTTGTTAATGTCTTCTTGAATATATTTTTGCAATTGGGTATCCAAGTTTTGTTCTATCAGATATTTTTGAAGATGTTCTGTTTTTATCTCTCTAGAGACTTAGAAACTTCTCTTTGCCTTTGATGTTCTTAAATTTCACTGTGCTGTCTAAATCTGTTAATCCCTCACCAACATTTTCTGTTCAGAATCTTACAGGGTCTTACTTACAACCTAATGCTGAATATATTTTTCCAGCTTTTATAAATCCTCAATAATTATTGCTTCAAATATTTCCTATCTTACCATTCTTGAAATTCATGTACACACACGTGTGTGTGTGTGTGTGTGTTGTGTAAACTTACAGTAATCACAACAAATATATTAACTTAGAGCAAAGAGTGTGTGTGGGTTTTTTTTTTTTTTGAAAGTAGTACTTCTATCACTTATAATAATTAGTGTTGGCAGCTCAGTGTGTTAATATAAAGCAGACTGATTTGTAATAAGTTCTATTACCATTTAAAATTTTTTATTTCTAAAATACATCCCCTTATTGCCTACAGATAAGATGAAACTGTTCCCTTGGTCCTGATCATATACCCTTGATTTGACACTGATCAGGACAATGTGTTTCTGAAAAAGCTGTGACATAATATCCACATAGTTTATCAACCCTCTTCATTACACCTTCTTGCTAGAACAAATATAGTCAACAAAATTCACAGTAGCATTTGACTTTAAAGTAAAGAGAAGATTGTTTAAGAATAGCAAATGTAATTTGCGAGTAAATGTTAAGATTTCTGGAATTTTTAAAGTTAAAAGTGTCCCCATGTTAAAAAGCCACAAGCTCATATTATAAATGCTTATTATTTTTAATAAGCAAAAGCTCATTGAAATGAATGAGATTTTTGCATCATTTTACCCAAAGCAATTTTGTGTAATAAGAGAAATTCCTTTGAGGTAGTCTGTTATGGAATTTAACTTCAGCTCAGTAAATTGTTTTTCTATTTCTTTGGAAATGAGAATTTCTAAAAACTGAGTGCATATGAAGGTGTAATAAATAAATAAAAGTGAAACTATTGCTAATGATGTGTCACTTTTAAAATGTAATAAAATTTTAGTTATATTTTTACATCAAGTCATTCGCAAAAATATCAAATCTTCTATGACTAGCATTTGAAATCTGTGACTGAGGAGGTAAGCAATGCTAATTCTAATGATTGAAAGAGAAAACTCAACACTTGAAAGAGGTTTGTCCCTATCTTTCCAACTTCATCTTTCCTTACTGCTGTTACTACTCCTTGGTTCTGCACTGAAATCCCAGCCACTCCGGACACATTTCTTATCCCCACAGATGCTGTCTCATACTTCTGTGTGTTACTTCATTCTCTTCACTATCATATGCACTTATCTCCTATTTTAAAGACATTTAAATACTAAATACTAGCAGAGACATCGGAGAAGGCAATGGCATCTCACTCTAGTACTCTTGCCTGGAAACTCCCATGGATGGAGGAGCCTGATAGGCTGCAGTCCATGGGGTCTCTGAGTCAGACACGACTGAGCGACTTCACTTTCCCTTTTCACTTTCATGCACTGAAGAAGGAAATGGCAACCCACTCCAGTGTTCTTGCCTGGAGAATGCCAGGGATGACGGAGCCCAATGGGCTGCCGTCTGTGGGGTCGCACAGAGTCTGACACGACTGAAGCGACTTAGCTGGTCAAGGCTATAGTTTTTCCTGCGGTCATGTATGGACGTGAGAGTTGGACTGTGAAGAAGGCTGAGTGCCGAAGAATTGATGCTTTTGAACTGTGGTGTTGGAGAAGACTCTTGTGAGTCCCTTGGACTGCAAGGAGATCCAACCAGTCCATTCTGAAGGAGATCAGCCCTGAGATTTCTTTGGAAGGAATGATGCTAAAGCTGAAGCTCCAGTACTTTGGCCACCTGATGAGAACAGTTGACTCATTGGAAAAGACTCTGATGCTGGGAGGGATTCGGTTCAGGAGGAGAAGGGAACGACCGAGGATGAGATGGCTGGATGGCATCACGGACTCAATGGACGTGAGTCTGAGTGAACTCCGAGAGATGGTAATGAACAGGGAGGCCTGGCGTGCTGCGATTCATGGGGTCGCAAAGAGTCAGACACGACTGAGTGACTATATGAACTGAACTCTTCTTCAAGGTCTATTTGTAATATCTGAAAAAATCTGTCTTGCTTAGAATACATCATTCTCTCCTCTGGGAAGGAAAGAACAATGTTCATTGCTTTTACATCACTGCATATATAATTAGTGTATATGAATTTATATACTCATATCAATCTGCCTATACATCTATTTATCTATCTATATGATTAGGATATATGAACTATCTGGCATGAAAAATAAAGATGCTTTACTTTTAAATCTTCTCTTGCCTCTAAGTTAGAAAGTAATCATCCAGGTATGTGGGACTTTCTATGAGTTCATAATAGAACAAGAACAGAATGTGAAAGCATTGAAAGGTCATCTATGACTCAGCCATAAAGAACAAAATAACATTGCAGTGACATGAGTGGACCTGGAGATTATCATACTGAGTGAAGTAAGTCAGACAGAGAAAGACAAATATCATATGATATCACTCGTATGGGGAATCTAAAAAAATGCTATGTGTGTTTAGTCGCTCAGACATGTCCAATTCTTTGTGATCCCTTGGTCTACCAGGCACCTCTGTCCATGGGGATCCTCCAGGGAAGTATATAGGAGTGGGTTGCCATGCCTTCCTCCTGGGGATCCCCTCCTGGGGATCAAACCCAGGTCTCCTGCATTGCAGGTGGATTCTTCAACATATGAGCCACCAGGGAAGCCCATGAAATAGAGTTACAGATGTAGGAAAGAAGCACAAGTTTACCAAGGAGGAAAGAAGGGTAGGGATAAATTGGGAGGTTAGGATTGACATACACACATTATTATATATATAATTTGTTGTTGTTGTTTAATCACTAATGAAAGTGAATGCTGCTCAGTCATGTCCAACTCTTTGTGACCCCGTGGACTATACAGTTGATGGAATTCTCCAGGCCAGAATACTAGGGTGGGTAGCCATTCTCTTCTCTGGGGGATCTTCCCAATCCAGTGATCTAACCCAGGTCTCCCACATTGCAGGTGGATTCCTTACCAGCTGAGCCACAATGGTATGTCCAACTCTTTTGTGATCCCATGGACTGTAACCCACCAGGCTCCTCTGTTCATGGGATTTCCCAGGCAAGAATAAGTGCCATTTCCTTCTCCAAGGCATCTTCCTTATCCAAGGATTGAGCCCACATCTCCAGTAGTGGCAGATATTACCACTGAGTCACCAGGAAAACATATTATATATATATATATACACACACACACACACACACACACACACACACACACACACACACACATATATAGATAAATAATAACCTACAGTATAGCACAGGGAATACTACTCAATACTCTATAACAATCTATATGGGAAAAGAATCTAAAAAAAGTTGTGGATATATGTATATGTGTAATTGATTCATTTTGCTGTACAGTAGAAACTAACACAACATTTTAAATCCACTATACTCCAGCAAAAACTAATTTAAAAAATAAAAACAAAAGATGACCATGACTGGCTGCTGCTGTATGTGGTGATGTCACACCCTGCCCTGCCAGGACAGCAGTGCTGATTTTGATGCAGTTAGATCACAATTTCTTATCTACAAAGTAGGTTTAGACTCTGTTGTCTAACTTGCCATTGTCCTTAGAATGTGTGTTGTGTGTGTGTAGTTGTTGTTGTGTTTGATGCAAGTATTGCTTATTAGCCAACTAACGATAATTAATATATTTATCTTCTCAAACTGCCAGGGAACACTGGAAGGAGACAGGACCTGGAATGGCAGAGCACACGTTGGATTATGCTTTGCTATTATGTTAAACTGAATAACACAGGGATAAAAGTTACAGGTGGGGAAGTGATGTCATTTATTTCTCTCTTCGACAAATTAAGACCCAAAGTAAATAGAAATTGTGATGCTGATAAAACTTTCCCTTCCAAAATATGTTACAGAAAGTTGACTCTTGGATTTGAAAGTGTGTAAGAAACTCATATTTATAATAAAGAATAATGAGCATGGTAAACTTTCTATATTTTTCAATGCTTAACACAATATTTGAATTGTTGTTGTTTAGTCACTAAGTCATGTCTGACTGCATTGAGACCTCACAGGCTATAGCCCTCCAACCTTCTCTGTCCGTGAGATTTCCCAGGCAAGAATATTAGAGTGGGTTGCCACTTCCTTCTCCAGGAAATCTTCCCAACCCAGAGATCAAGCCCGTGTATCCTGCGTTGGCAGATATATTCCCAGAGTCACCTGGGAAGTTATATTTGAATTAGTTGGTGTTAAATATTCGATAAATGATAGAGGGAAAGAAGGGAGAGGGGAATGAAGGAAAACAGTCTAAATACCACTAAAGTGTGTGGTCATTATTTTGAAGCCTATTACAATGGAATTTAGCCTGTTACAACAAGACAATATGGTACTGGCACAAAGACAGAATATAGATCAATGGAACAAAACAGAAAGCCCAGAGATAAATCCACGCACCTATGGACACCTTATTTTTGACAAAGCAGGCAAGAATATACAATGGAGAAAAGACAATCTCTTTAACAAGCGGTGCTTGGAAAACTGGTCAACTACTTGTAAAAGAATGGAACTAGAACATTTTCTAACACCA
>SJYV01034532.1:101900-112991 GCA_006410875.1 Neotragus pygmaeus | reverse complement strand
TCCAAGTACTGCATTTCGGACTCTTTTGTTGACCATGATGGCTACTCCATTTCTTCTGAGGGATTCCTCCCCGCACTAGTAGATATAATGGTCATCTGAGTTAAATTCACCCATTCCAGTCCATTTTAGTTCGCTGATCCCTAGAATGTCGATGTTCACCCTTGCCATCTCTTGTTTGACCACTTCCAATTTGCCTTGATTCATGGACCTGACATTCCAGGTTCCTATGCAATATTGCTCTTTACAGCATCGGATCTTGCTTCTATCACCAGTCACATGCACAACTGGGTATTGTTTTTGCTTTGGCTCCATCCCTTCAGGCATTGTTAATTTCATAGAGCAAATGACATGCTCCCCTTTCATTGTGAGTAAGCTAGGGAGCATCTTTATATACATATAAGGGCATACTTTTATTTTTCTGTAAGCCAGAGAAAAAACGTGCTGCTTGTAGAGAGAGGACCTAAATAGCTCCATCCCTTCTCTATCCTGGCTGCTTTAACAGGCAGAATCTTTTTGCCTTTGTTCATTTTTGTGTCTGCTCTTGTACCCTCCCTCCCTTCATACCCCACAGCTCTCCTTCTGCGGTCCCTCTCGCTTCACTGCCTCTCTGAAATGTCCTAGAGTGTCCAAGTCTGATGGGGGTTGGGAGGTGTTGGGGAGAGGGGACTGCATGTCCCCCAGGGAAGGAGTAGCTTGTAACTCCCCTGCTTTTAATGAGAAGCATCTTCTGACTTTCTATACAGGGCATCCTTAGGAGGAAGGGAGGAGAATAAATGAAGAGAAAGAACTTGAATAGCTCCTTCCAGAAGAAAGGGGTACAACTGGCTCAGAGCTACCCTGTGCTCTAAGTTGTCTTGTTGTCTAGCTCAGTCATGTCCAACTCTTTTTGCGACCCCATGGACTGTAGCCCGCCGGGCTCCTCTGTCCATGGAGATTTCCCAGGCAAGAATACTGGCATGGGTTGCCATCTTGCTGACCCAGGAATCAAACCTGCGTCTCCTGCCTTGCAGGCAGATTCTTTATCACTGTGCCACCTGGATCATGGAGGGCCATGGGTCGCCTGCACAGTGTAGGAGGTAGACCAACTGGGCATGTGGTCCCCCAAGATGGTGGACTCGACACAAGCCAGGAGAGATTCGGCTTCCTGCTCGCCCCACCCATGGTTGGTACTGGGGCACTTTGAGAGCTTCAGGGGGAGACCCAGGGCCAGGTTTTGGAGGCTGTACCAACTGTGAAGCAATGCAGTTACTTCTCACTGGCCTCTTCTTTCCTTCGTATCTGGAAGCAGGTTTGGCTGCAGACTCCAGCCTTGCAAAGCGGCAGCCCCACTTGGGAGCAGGGTGGTGGCAGGGCCATGGTGGCAGCCCTGAAGACGCCTCATGGCTGCTGAGGGGGCTGCCCCGTCAGGGAGCAGAGCGGTGGGCATGGTCAGCAGCCTGTGGGTTCTAGCCCTGGTGTCCTCAGTGCTGGCTCTGGAAGGTAAGCGGGGAGGGGAGACGGAGGAAGTCCCACCCACCCTTAGAGACCCAGCACATGTGGGAAGTGGGAAAGATTCAGAAAAGAGTGAGACATCAAGAGGGGAAAAGGGATGGGCAAAGCTTCAGAGAAGGGCTCCCAGGAGACAATCAGGCTCCTGTTGGTGACTTAAATGAATCAGGAAGCAAAATTCTCTTCCCAGTGGGGCTGGGGTGGGCTTAGCCCTGCAGGATGAAGACCTGACCGCTGAGTGTCCCTTCTTGTTTCTGGACAGAAGTGTTGCTGGATACCACTGGAGAGACATCTGAGATTGGCTGGCTCACCTACCCACCAGGTGGGGTGAGTATCACTCTCCCATTCTGAGCCCGCTGCCCCTCCCCAGGCCCCATTCAGAAGCTCCATGATTCCAGGGAGGAAACCCTCAGTGGAGATGGCTGGGCTAAGGGATCTGCCCTCCAGAGGAACAGGACTTCTAGGCATCCTCAGGGGCTTTGCATGTGCTTAATTCTAAGATGGGCTGGAAGGGATATGCCCCGCCTCACTGCCCGCTGTGGACCCAGGAGCCGCTAACCGTGCCTCTGTGGTTCCTCCCTGCAGTGGGACGAAGTGAGCGTTCTGGACGACCAGCGACGCCTGACTCGGACCTTCGAGGCATGCCACGTGGCTGGGGCCGCTCCAGGCCCGGGGCAGGACAATTGGCTGCAGACACACTTTGTGGAGCGGCGAGGGGCCCAGCGGGCACACATCCGCCTGCACTTCTCAGTGCGGGCCTGCTCCAGCCTGGGCGTGGCGGGGGGCACCTGCCGGGAGACCTTCACGCTTTACTACCGCCAGGCCGAGGAGCCCGATGGCCCTGACAGCATCTCCTCCTGGCACCTCAAACGCTGGACCAAGGTGGACACGATTGCGGCCGATGAGAGTTTTCCTGNCACCTGCCGGGAGACCTTCACGCTTTACTACCGCCAGGCCGAGGAGCCCGATGGCCCTGACAGCATCTCCTCCTGGCACCTCAAACGCTGGACCAAGGTGGACACGATTGCGGCCGATGAGAGTTTTCCTGCCTCCTCGGCCTGGGCAGTGGGCCCCCCGCGGGCCGGGCAGAGGGCGGGGCTGCAGCTGAACGTCAAGGAGCGGAGCTTCGGGCCCTTGACCCAGCGCGGCTTCTACGTGGCCTTCCAGGACACCGGGGCCTGCCTGGCCCTCGTGGCGGTCAAGCTCTTCTCCTACGCCTGCCCCTCTGTGCTCCGCGCCTTCGCCTCCTTTCCTGAGACGCAGGCCAGTGGGGCCGGGGGGGCCTCCCTGGTGGCGGCCGTCGGCACCTGTGTGGCACACGCGGAGCCGGAGGAGGATGGAGCAGGGGGCCAGGCAGCGGGCAGCCCCCCAAGGCTGCACTGCAACGGGGAGGGCAAGTGGATGGTTGCCGTCGGGGGCTGCCGCTGCCAGCCAGGGCACCAGCCTGTGCGGGGAGACAAGGCCTGCCAAGGTGAGACCCCTGCTTGCTTGCACTTGAGATCACTCCTGAGTGAGTCCACACTTCATTTTGTACCCCCTGCCCAAAGGTCAACAGTAAGCAGTTTTAGGAAAGGACCCTTGTTTTCTCTGGATTTATTTTCCTAAAGCACCCAGGCTTGCTTTCATCCACTCATCTGAAACTTCTGGAACTTTCTGGAGAATTCCACAGCACTTTCTGGGGCTCCCAGGGCTACAGGCCTCTGAAGGGATGGCAATGAAAGGCGTTGAACTCCTGGGCTGTTGTGGGACGGGGCCCTTTGTCTGCATTTGCTGTCTAGCTAGGGATGGATCATCCCATGGCCAGGATCGTCCCGGGAGGCATTGGGTACAACTGAACAGGGTGATTCTGCTGTGAGTGCAGGCTGCAGGCGGCCTCTGCAGAGGCAGGTTGTGAAGGCAGACCAGGCCCTGCCTCTAGTGCCTGGCCTGCTGCAGCCCCCACCACACAGGACTATTTCCATCAATGGAAATGTAATTCCACCCCCAGCAAAATGGCAGAAGTCATTCACGGTCTGCCCGAAGGAAGCAGAGAGGGAGGAGAGGGGTGAGGAGGAGAGGCAGATCTCGAGAGGAACGGCAGGCCTGGGGGAATGGCGGTGCCAGCGTTGGCGGGGCTCAGGGTGGCAGAGTGGAGCTGAGGCTGCTCCCTCCTCTGCCCCTTAGCCTGCCCTCGGGGGTCCTACAAAGCCCTGGCTGGGAATGCCCCCTGCTCACCATGCCCTGCCCGCAGCCACGCCCTGGCCCCTGCGGCCGCTGTGTGCCCCTGCCTGGAGGGCTTCTTCCGGGCCAGTTCAGACCCCCCAGAGGCTCCCTGCACTGGTGAGTCCCCCGCCCACCCCAGGGATGGAGTCGGGATGCAGTGGGGCCAGGAGAGGGTGAGCCTGAGGGCACAGGGGGTGGCTGGTCGGCATTTGCAGTGACTTTTTCCTCCTCTGTCCTTGCTTTCCTTCCCCACCACCTTTCCCTGCTGCTCCCCTCCGGCCCACTTGCTTCCTCCCTCCACCGTCTCCTTCCTACTTCCTTCCCCCATCACCCCCGCCCCGCAACTCCCTGCTCCCTGGCCCTTNTGGTCGGCATTTGCAGTGACTTTTTCCTCCTCTGTCCTTGCTTTCCTTCCCCACCACCTTTCCCTGCTGCTCCCCTCCGGCCCACTTGCTTCCTCCCTCCACCGTCTCCTTCCTACTTCCTTCCCCCATCACCCCCGCCCCGCAACTCCCTGCTCCCTGGCCCTTGTCCGCTTCACACACGCGGTCTCCCCAGGCCCCCCGTCAGCCCCCCAGGAGCTGTGGTTCGAGGTGCAGGGCTCTGCCCTCATGCTGCACTGGCGCCTGCCTCGGGAGCTTGGGGGCCGCGGGGACCTACTCTTCAACGTGGTGTGCAAGGAGTGCGGAGGGGCCGGGGGCCAGGGCCCTTGTCGCCGCTGTAGGGACGAGGTGCATTTCGACCCCCGCCAGAGGGGCCTGACCGAGAGCCGCGTGCTCATCGGGGGGCTGCGGCCACACGTACCCTACATCCTGGAGGTGCAGGCTGTCAACGGGGTGTCGGAGCTCAGCCCCGACCCTCCCCAGGCTGCAGCCATCAATGTAAGCACCAGCCATGCAGGTGAGCCTCAGCCGCCCCTAAGCTTCCGGTCTCCTCCTTAGAATGCCCCCGTGCCCCACTCCTGCTCTCCAGCCCGTGGAAACCCCACTAACGTCCCCCCCACGCCAGTTCCCTCCGCAGTCCCTGCCGTGCATCAGGTGAGTCGCGCCTCCAACAGCATCACCGTGTCCTGGCCACAGCCTGACCAGACCAACGGAAACATCCTGGACTATCAGCTCCGCTACTATGACCAGGTAGGGGGCAGAGGGCGCCCCTGGCGGGGCTGGTGGGAGGTTCCAGGGGCCCCACAGCGGGGCGAGAGGCGGGGGCACCGGAGGGGTGCCTCAGGGCCCTGCAGCGGGGGAGTGAGGAATGTGNTGCAAAGAGTCGCACATGACTGAGCAACTGAAATGAACTGAACTGAACTGATAAGGAAGACCTTTTGTTTATGTCAATGACCTCTTCCTAGATCCAGAGGCTCCGACCCTCCAGTCTTATACCATGGCCATTAGGAAATTTCAACAGGATATACACTTGTAGGGTGTCAACTAGGATCCAAAAGATTCTAAAAAATCACCATTGTATCCTCCAGGGACACAAGTCTAGTCAAAGTCTGGAAAGATGGGCCCCCAAAGGCTCAACTCCAGCCCACATGGAAGGATCCCTACCCTGTAATACTTTCTACCCGCACAGCAGTCAAGGTACCAGGACATGACTCCTGGATTCACTAGTCATGAGACAAGCTGTGGAAGAAAACAGAAGAGGACACTCAATACACCTGTGAGCCCCTGGGAGATCTCAGATACCTATTCAAAACCACAAATGAGTGCCATTCTAATGAACATCTCCAAAATTCATTTCCTGGGGATAAGATTTCTCAAGACAGTTCTAAAGAGCCAGCACAGCTTGGTAGGGGTTGTACTCCAGAACAGACAGGAGATAAATCTCCTGATCCCTGAACAAGGAGGGACTTGAACCATCTTGAATGAGACACATTGTTTCTGGGTATATACCTCCAGCTAAGTTAAAGAAAGTCTCACAGTCCTCAAGAAAAGCATTCAGAGCCTACAGGGTCTCAAAGAACAAACTGGAGAGTTCTGAGGGTGGCTACAATCTCTCTTTGGGGGATCCTCTTGGTGACGGGAAATTTGGAGTTGGTTAATGCTCCTACCATCCCCTGTCATCATCATATTGATGCTGCTTATGATTGTTCCATGTATCATCAATTGTCTAACCTGCTTTGTCTCTGCCCAGGTCAATAAGCTACCATATACAGTGTCAGTTCAGCAAGGATATATAAAACTGCAGCCGACCACAGAAAACAGCACTCACCCTTAGATGGACACCACTATAAGGACTCTGAGCTTGAGACTAGCAAGAGGGGGAGGTCGAATGCCCCTCACCATCCCCGTTCAGCAGGAAGTAGCCAGAGAGACTTCGACCCCTATACCCAAAGAACTGGGCCTCCCATCTCTTGGGGGGAAGGGGGGATGTTAGGCAGTTAGAATATGAAAAAGGAGTCCAAAGACAAAGGAGGGAAAAGCCTGCGAAAATAGAACATAGGAAGGTCTGAGGACTGAAATGAGGACCTCAGGTAAAACAAACAGCACTCCTGGCTAGCCCAATTTACATGAGGCAGGCCCACGAGCAGGAGAAAAAAGCATATAAAAAGAGGAGCGAAAATTGGGCCAGGGGGCTGTCTTTATGCGTCTTTTGGGTCGGCATTCCCTCATACCCCAACGATGTATTTTCCTTTACTTTGTAAACAAAACTGAGCTGTAACATGGAGCTGTAACACTGGGCCATCTAAGAGCTGTAACACTGGTCCATCCCTCACTTCAAATTTTGTTGTGACAAGACAGAACCAAGGAAATTGCACACTCCCCCAACAATATCGAAAGTGATCATTGCGGTCATTTTTTATATACTATACATAATAAACTTGCACAATAAAATATAATTTGATGCAATTACTTCATGATTAGAAATTATATATTATTAAAGATTTTTCTAATTGCCTGTGGGTCAGTCTTCTAAATTCACATAGTTTTAGAGACCCTGAAACGAAATCTTCCCTCTAGGAAATAATTGAAGTACTGTCATTCTCTCCCAAATTATTTGCTAATAAGGAAAAAGAAAGAAGCTTACACTCTTAAAAGCAACATCTTTTTGCTAATTGTAATGCTGTGCATTTTATATAGAACATTTCACCTCAAAAAGAGACAATTCACATCTCATTGTTAGGTATATACCATGTAATTCAGATGTTAATTAAAGTCAGTTAATGTCACATAAAAACAATTACCAACAGGAAAGTTAAATTTAAAATGGCCTATCATTAGAAACAATTGAGTATAATTAACATTTTTGTTGACATAAGCAACATGTCTGGAGACTTCCATTCTTATAGGATTATATTAATAAAAACGTTGTTATTTTCTACCTTGTGACATACTTACAAATTGCATAAAGATTCCAAATAATAGAAATACATATCAGTACTTCAAGGAAAAAATTATATCAATATTCTACAAATATCTTTCAGATAGAAATAGGAAATACTTCCTAGNAGGCCTGGCGTGCTGTGATTCATGGGGTCGCAAAGAGTCGGACACGACTGAGCAACTGAACTGAACTGATTAGGAGAAGGTGTGCGAAATAGGCTCTCTTGTATTCACTGTGGGTTCAAGTTGGTGTATACTCTTATGGGTTCGAATTGGTGTATACTCTTAGAAGGACCATTGGTGATGTCTGTCTAGCAGGTTCATGTCTAAGAATTTGTCCTTCAGGTATCTATACCTGGATCCCTTTGCACAGATGTTCGAAAAAGAATATTTATTGCATCATTGTTGGTAAGGGAAAATACAGCAAAGTAACTGTTCATCAATAGAAAGATGACTAAAAAATTATTGCACAGCCTCCAAAAGGAATAAGAGCTAGTGTTTATGTATTGATATGGAAATGATGTCCAAGTGAAAGTACATAGTCCATTGCAGAATCATATACGGTATGCTCCTGATTGGTAACCTAAGAAGGCCCTACGTATATAATACATAGGTTTGTAAAGGGGTTTCCCAGATGGCACTAGTGGTAAAGAACCCATCTGCTAATGCAGGAGACAAAAGAGATGCAGGTTCAGTCCCTGTGTTGGGAAGATTCCCTGGAGGAGGGCATGGCAACCCACTCTAGTAGTCCTGCCTGGAGAATCCAGTGGACAGGGAAGCCAAGTGGGCTATGGTCCATGGGGTTGCAAAGAGTTGGACATGACTGAAGTGACTTAGCATACACACATGTANCCCTGTGTTGGGAAGATTCCCTGGAGGAGGGCATGGCAACCCACTCTAGTAGTCCTGCCTGGAGAATCCAGTGGACAGGGAAGCCAAGTGGGCTATGGTCCATGGGGTTGCAAAGAGTTGGACATGACTGAAGTGACTTAGCATACACACATGTATGTAAGGATCTTAAAGAAGGGTAGACAAAATCTGGGAAGAAAGGGAGAGGAAAAGCATGACAAATAATGCAAGAAACATTTATTCTCATATCCTCGTTTTTTTTTTTCTTGTCCTTCAGTTTTTAGAAATGTATTTTTAATTGGAGGATAAGTCCTTTATAATATTGGGTTGATTTCTGCCTGAACGAATCAGCCATAAGTATACACATGTACTCTCCCTCTGGAAACTGCCCCATCCCACCCCTCTAGCTTGTCGCAGAGTACCATGTGAAAAAATGGTACCGATAAGCCTATTGGCAGGGCAGGAATAGAGAACAGACCCAGAGAACAGACTCTGGACACAGGGTAAGGGGAGGGTGGGAGGAAGCACTGAAGCATGCACATTCCCATATGTGAAATAGATAGCTAGTGCGAAGTTGTTATACAACCTTTAGTTTTTCCAGTTTAAAATCTCGGGACTTCCCTGGTGGTCCAGTGCTTAAGACTCCTTGCTCCCAATGCAGGGGGTGTGGGTTTGATCCCTGGTGGCGGAACTAAGATACCATTGCTAAGTCACTTCAGTCGTGTCCGACTCTGTGTGGCCCCAGAGACGGCAGCCCACCAGGCTCCCCCGTCCCTGGGATTTTCCAGGCAACAACACTGGAGTGGGTTGCCATTTCCTTCTCCAGTACATGAAAGTGAAACTGAAGACGCTCAGTCGTGTCCGACTGTTAGCGATCCAATGGACTGCAGCCTACAGGCTCCTCTGTCCATGGGATTTTCCAGGCAAGAGTGCTGGAGTGGGGTGCCATTGCCTTCTCTAAGATACCACATGCCAAAGGAAATGGCCATAAATAAATTGATTAAGATGAAACTATTAATGATAAAAATCTTACATGCGTATTATTTTTCAGTGAAATCATCAAAATTTTAAATCTGTAAATAATAACTGTTTAGTGAAAAGTGGAAGTGTTAGTTGCTCAGTCATGTCCGACTCTTTGCGACCCCATGTACTATAGCCTGCCAGGCTCCTCTGCCCATTGAATTCTCCAGGCAAGAATACTGGAGTAGGTTGCCATTCCCTTCTCCAAAGCATCTTCCCTGACCCAGAGACTGAACCCAGGTCTCCCGTATTACACAGAGATTCTTTACCATCTGAGCCACTAGGGAAGCCCTATTATTATCTAAAAATAATAACTATTCAGTAAAATGAATCAAAATGTTCATGCCCTCAAAATGGTTTCTCAGGACTATGTGATAAGCTATGTTTTTATGTAAACCATTCTCCAGCCTTTAGAAGCACCATACTGCAGCTCACAAATACAGGACCAAGAGCCGTGGCTGCCTCCAGGGTCACGATGAAGGAAAACGGGCTCAGACCTTTCTTTGCTTGTTGGTCTAAGGTCAGTTGGTCTAAGGTGAGCTCTCTCTCTCCTTGCAACTGAGTCTCAAAAGCCTGTGAGTTGCAGAGTTGCATGGACAAGAGAAGTAGAGGCCATTGATTTCTCTTGAGAAGAAAACAAGAGGCACGTTGCTCAAAAGACTCAAAAGATTGAGAGTAAAAATAAAAGCCAACTGGAAGTGGGAACCAAAAAAATTACACATTTCACAATGAAACTGAGACCAAACGATTAAACGACATTCTACTTTGACAAATGTGAAAATCATGATTTGATTCCTACCAGTCTCATTTTTTTTTTTTTTTTCAGTTAATGCTGGCTATGCTGTAGGCTGAATCCTTCAGCGTTATCTCCAGGTGATTTTCATGAAAAGACACCATTTGTGCATCTGCATGGCCTGACATGAGTGGAAGTCTGCCAAGTGGCCACTAAAATTTACCTTTCAGGCTGCTAGAACACCATACGAGAAATAGAGAGAGACAAGTAAGGAGCATCTGGAAATTTCCACCTTGTATACCTTGAACTTACACAATATTATATGTCAATTGTATCTCAGTATGGCTCAAATGGTAAAGCGTCTGCCCGCAATGCAGAAGACCTGGGTTCGATCCCTGGGTCAGAAAGATCCCCTGGAAAAGGAAATGGCAACCCACTCCAGTACCCTTGCCTAGAAAATTCCATGGATGGAGGAGCCTGGTGGGCTCCAGTCCATGGGGTCGCAAAGAGTCACACACAACTGAGCGACTTCACTTTCTTAAACCTGGGGTGGGTGGGGGGAGAATCATTTCCATAAAGCAAATTATTACTAAGAAGCAGAAGTTATTTGCAAATACTGTCCCAAATGCTACAAAAGTAATTCACAGATTGTATTAATGTTTCAAAGAAGAACCAGGAGATGGTAAAGTAAAAAGCATGGTCCCATCAACAATGGCTATTTAAATGTTGACAGTTTCCGTATTTCAGTCCTCTTACATAATCCAAACATAAAACTAATAAATGGCAATTTTGCATAAAAAAGAATTTAAAAAATAATAAAGGGCTGCTTAAGAAGTGTCCTAAAGTAATTCATGTTGTGGGTACAACCCCCCTCAAGCCCCAATCTTAATGGCTTAATTTGAAGACATGCTTCACACACTAGAGCAGACCAGATTCTGTCCCACTCTCTGTCACAGAGTCTTTAGGAGAGCTGTTATCAAGAACTGAAAATGCCAGCAAGACGTCTTTAAACAGTGAAGGCTATTATACCATTCGGCCAGCAGATATTCTTTAAAATAGCCTCTTTCAGTCAGAACACGGATGGAATCTGGAATCTGAACAAAGAAGAAACTATAAGCACTGTGTCTTCTTAAACTTATAACTAGACAAATAATCATGGAGAAGGAATAATGAACACTTTGGATACCAGGGAATTTTTAGAGAGACAGTGAAACATGAGAGAAAAAGATGCACACTGCCAATCACATCAGCTGTGAAGTATGGAATATACTAGAAGATGAATGGCCAAGCATTTGCTTTGATGACCCACAATACAAGTAAATGGCTTGTGGCTACAATAGGGTGTCTGCATAGCTTTCGTATGCATCTAGATGACAACATGAAGCTGGCCTCTCTCCAGAAGAGAACAGAAGCAATTATTAAACAAGTTAAAGTCACTCAGTTGCTAATGTCAAGAGGAATCAGAAAAAAAAAAAA
>SJYV01034532.1:58640-101857 GCA_006410875.1 Neotragus pygmaeus | reverse complement strand
CTAACTCAATGAAATTAAGCCATGCCATGTGGGGTCACCCAAGATGGACGGATTATGGTGGAGAAGTCTGACAGAATGTGGTCCACCACAGAAGGGAATGGCAAATCACTTCAGTATTCTTGCCTTGAGAACCCCATGAACAGTACGAAAAAGCGAAAAGATAGGACACTGAAAGATGGACTGCCCAGGTCTGTAGATGCCCAATATGCTACTGGAGATCAGTGGAGAAATAACCACTGACTCAATGGACATGAATCTGGGCAAACTCCTGGATATAGTGAAGGATAGGAAGCCTGGCATACAGTAGTCCATGGAGTCAGAAAGTGTCCAACATAACTTAGCAACTGAACAATAACACTAGCAGCAGCTTGTCACTGATATACTAAAGAAACATCATACATTTGTTTAGTACTGGAAATCTGTCTAAATGAAAGATTGTGTTCACTATTGGATTGAGAATTTTTTAAAGAACTGAGGTTTCCTAATATTACTTCACATAGTTAGTGAGAAAACTCTTTCTCTTTCAGACTTAGCTCTCCGAACATTTTTAATCCAGAAAATGATTTAAGCATTCTCTTTATTTCCTCAATTTCCTAAACTCTAGCCATGATAGCTTCACCTACTTAGTTTCTTCTTCTGAAAATTCTACTATCATTTAAATGGAGAATGTCATTTAAATACCATCTATTCACTGATGTAGACTGAAAAATAATAGTTTANTTAATCCAGAAAATGATTTAAGCATTCTCTTTATTTCCTCAATTTCCTAAACTCTAGCCATGATAGCTTCACCTACTTAGTTTCTTCTTCTGAAAATTCTACTATCATTTAAATGGAGAATGTCATTTAAATACCATCTATTCACTGATGTAGACTGAAAAATAATAGTTTATACTTTCCCAGTCAGTCAGTGAAACATATCCTGAAGATATGTCTGTTTATTCTCTCTAAAGAAGCCTGAATGAATTCAGGGGAAGACTAACTTTTTTGCCCCCTGTCCCTCATTTTTTTAAAACAGTAGTTTGCTTCTATTTCAAGTTAGTAATTTTAAGAAACAAATCATTACTGACTTGGCAAGAAAAATAATTAATAGTTATATTTATTAACTGATAAGTACAGATAGAGTCTGAAAAAACCAGGGTCTTGCCACTAACAGATTCAGAAATGTTGAGAATCAGCAATAGTAAGGTGAATGCAGGAAGATGATAACACACATGGATCACTTGTAAATGTGCTTTAAAATTGGCTTCTTGCTTCAGAGAGAGATGATATATGCAGAAATTTTAAATTTCTTTTTTCAAAGTTAGTGGGGTTTTTTTATTATTAAATTAAGCAAGAGAAGAGTTTATAAGAAAAGCTTAATTTCTTGGGAGACAAAATACACAGAAATGTAATTCTCCCACTGTAATAGAAACAACAACAATAATATATTTGACTTTGTTTTTAATTGAAACACACCAATAATTTACTTAAAATACTTCATGTTTTCTAGAAGTGAAGGAAAGAAGAATAAACTTAATGTTTCATTTGCTTGCATGTTATAGAAAAATGCTCTGTGCTTTCCTCTATTCCTTCTACTATATTATTTTCACTTTCAGCAGCCCTTAAATCCTCATCAATATCTAGAGCACACATGCAATTAATTGATTTGCTGAGTTTCCTCAGTCTCAGATGAGAATAAAGGTCAGAAATAGAGTATTTACTACATTGTTAGGTAGTTAGAATAGGAAAAAGGAGTCCAAAATGTCAGTGGCTAAAAGACAAAGAAGGGAAAAGCCTGCAAAAATAGAACAAAGGAAGGTCCCAGGACTGGAGTGAGGACCTCAGGTGAAATAAACAGCACTCCTGGCCATCCCAGTTTACACAGAGCAGGCCCAGGGGGAGGAGAAAAAACATAAAAAGTGGAGCCAAACTGGGCCAGAGCCTTTCTCCTCTTCATGTCTTTTAGGTCGGCATTCCCTCACGCCTCGAAGATGTATTTTCCTTTACTTTCTAAATAAAACAGCTGTAACACAGAGCCGTAACAGTGGTCCATCTGAAGGCTGTAGCACGGATCCATCTATCATTTCAAATTTTTGTTGTGATGAGACAGAATCGAGGAAGTTACACACTCCCCCGACATCTATGGTGCCATTTCTCTGATTTAACCTGGGTGAAATAACCTCAGCATGGCCCCTGCGAGGAGAAGGCCAAGCACAGCAACCCCCAGGGAGCTTGAAGACCCCAGCTGGCCCAGCTTGTCCAACAACATGGGACCTACCCAGGAGAGTACTGGCAGATGGCCTTCACCCAGATGCCAGTTTCTCAAGGGTGTAAATACCTAATAATCATGATAGATATATTCACAGGATGGATTGAAAGTTTTCCCACCTGGATTGAGAAGGCTGAGGAGGTAGTAAAAAAAAAAAATTGGTCCATGAAATCATTCTAAGATTTGATCTGCCCAGGTCATTACAAAGTGACAATTGGACATCATTTTCTTCTAAGGTCACCCAAGGGGTCTCTAAATTGAGCATTACTTACTATCTCCATTGTGCCTGGAGGCCTCAGCCTTTAAGAAAAGTAGAAAGAGCTAAACAATTCTTAAAATCAGCGATAAAAAAGATAACCCAGGATACCTCCCTGGGATGGAAGGAGGCTTTACCAATAGCTCTCCTCTCCATCTGTATTGCTCCTAAGGAACAGGTTGGTCTTAATCTTTATGAGATTATACTGTGGTCATGTATGGATGTGAGAGTTGGACTATGAAGAAGGCTGAACGCCAAAGAATTGATGCTTTTGAACTGTGGTGTTGGAGAAGACTCTCGAGAGTCCCTTGGACTGCAAGGAGATCCAACCACTCCATTCTGAAGGAGATCAACCCTGGGAGTTCTTTGGAAGGAATGATGCTAACGTTGAAACTCCAGTACTTTGGCCACCTCATGCAAAGAGTTGACTCATTGGAAAAGACTCTGATGCTGGGAAGGATTGGTGGCAGGAGGAGAATGGGACGACAGAAGATGAGATGGCTGGATGGCATCACTGACTTTAGTCTGAGTGAACTCCAGGAGATGGTGATGGACAGGGAGGCCTGGTGTGCTGCGATTCATGGGGTCGCAAAGAGTCGCACATGACTGAGCAACTGAAATGAACTGAACTGAACTGATAAGGAAGACCTTTTGTTTATGTCAATGACCTCTTCCTAGATCCAGAGGCTCCGACCCTCCAGTCTTATACCATGGCCATTAGGAAATTTCAACAGGATATACACTTGTAGGGTGTCAACTAGGATCCAAAAGATTCTAAAAAATCACCATTGTATCCTCCAGGGACACAAGTCTAGTCAAAGTCTGGAAAGATGGGCCCCCAAAGGCTCAACTCCAGCCCACATGGAAGGATCCCTACCCTGTAATACTTTCTACCCGCACAGCAGTCAAGGTACCAGGACATGACTCCTGGATTCACTAGTCATGAGACAAGCTGTGGAAGAAAACAGAAGAGGACACTCAATACACCTGTGAGCCCCTGGGAGATCTCAGATACCTCTTCAAAACCACAAATGAGTGCCATTCTAATGAACATCTCCAAAATTCATTTCCTGGGGATAAGATTTCTCAAGACAGTTCTAAAGAGCCAGCACAGCTTGGTAGGGGTTGTACTCCAGAACAGACAGGAGATAAATCTCCTGATCCCTGAACAAGGAGGGACTTGAACCATCTTGAATGAGACACATTGTTTCTGGGTATATACCTCCAGCTAAGTTAAAGAAAGTCTCACAGTCCTCAAGAAAAGCATTCAGAGCCTACAGGGTCTCAAAGAACAAACTGGAGAGTTCTGAGGGTGGCTACAATCTCTCTTTGGGGGATCCTCTTGGTGACGGGAAATTTGGAGTTGGTTAATGCTCCTACCATCCCCTGTCATCATCATATTGATGCTGCTTATGATTGTTCCATGTATCATCAATTGTCTAACCTGTTTTGTCTCTGCCCAGGTCAATAAGCTACCATATACAGTGTCAGTTCAGCAAGGATATATAAAACTGCAGCCGACCACAGAAAACAGCACTCACCCTTAGATGGACACCACTATAAGGACTCTGAGCTTGAGACTAGCAAGAGGGGGAGGTCGAATGCCCCTCACCATCCCCGTTCAGCAGGAAGTAGCCAGAGAGACTTCGACCCCTATACCCAAAGAACTGGGCCTCCCATCTCTTGGGGGGAAGGGGGGATGTTAGGCAGTTAGAATATGAAAAAGGAGTCCAAAGACAAAGGAGGGAAAAGCCTGCGAAAATAGAACATAGGAAGGTCTGAGGACTGAAATGAGGACCTCAGGTAAAACAAACAGCACTCCTGGCTAGCCCAATTTACATGAGGCAGGCCCACGAGCAGGAGAAAAAAGCATATAAAAAGAGGAGCGAAAATTGGGCCAGGGGGCTGTCTTTATGCGTCTTTTGGGTCGGCATTCCCTCATACCCCAACGATGTATTTTCCTTTACTTTGTAAACAAAACTGAGCTGTAACATGGAGCTGTAACACTGGGCCATCTAAGAGCTGTAACACTGGTCCATCCCTCACTTCAAATTTTGTTGTGACAAGACAGAATCAAGGAAATTGTACACTCCCCCAACAATATCGAAAGTGATCATTGCGGTCATTTTTTATATACTATACATAATAAACTTGCACAATAAAATATAATTTGATGCAATTACTTCATGATTAGAAATTATATATTATTAAAGATTTTTCTAATTGCCTGTGGGTCAGTCTTCTAAATTCACATAGTTTTAGAGACCCTGAAACGAAATCTTCCCTCTAGGAAATAATTGAAGTACTGTCATTCTCTCCCAAATTATTTGCTAATAAGGAAAAAGAAAGAAGCTTACACTCTTAAAAGCAACATCTTTTTGCTAATTGTAATGCTGTGCATTTTATATAGAACATTTCACCTCAAAAAGAGACAATTCACATCTCATTGTTAGGTATATACCATGTAATTCAGATGTTAATTAAAGTCAGTTAATGTCACATAAAAACAATTACCAACAGGAAAGTTAAATTTAAAATGGCCTATCATTAGAAACAATTGAGTATAATTAACATTTTTGTTGACATAAGCAACATGTCTGGAGACTTCCATTCTTATAGGATTATATTAATAAAAACGTTGTTATTTTCTACCTTGTGACATACTTACAAATTGCATAAAGATTCCAAATAATAGAAATACATATCAGTACTTCAAGGAAAAAATTATATCAATTTTCTACAAATATCTTTCAGATAGAAATAGGAAATACTTCCTAGCTTTCTCTATAAGGGTAGCATTATGCTACTATCAAAACCAGAAAAAGACAATAAAAGAAAAATAGACAAATATCTTTCATAAGATGGATGCAAAAATTCTCAACAAAATATTAATGTAATTCAGCAATATATTAAGAGAATTTAAAAATGCAAACAAGTGAGATTTATCCCAGATATGCAAGTCTGGTTAAGCTTCCAAAAATCTCTCAATATAGTCCATCATAACACCAAGCTAAAAAAAATTTAAAAGTTCATATAAGTTGATATAGATATATCAATAGATGTGGGGAAAGTATTTGAAAAAATCCAATACACATTCATGTTAAAAACATTTGATTAACTAGAGGAGGAGTTTCCTCAACTTAATAAAGACTATCTACAAAACACCTGCAGTTAATTTGAGAGACACTGGTGAGAAATTCAAAGATTTTATTAAAATTAGGCTAAAAATAAAAAAAAAAAAAAGAATACATCAAGTCTGTATATTGTCACCCTGCTTATTTAACTCATATGCAGAGTACATCATGAGAAATACTGGGCTGGATGAAGCACAAGCTGGAATCAAGATTAATGGGAGAAATATCAATAACCTCAGCTATGCAGGNAAAGAATACATCAAGTCTGTATATTGTCACCCTGCTTATTTAACTCATATGCAGAGTACATCATGAGAAATACTGGGCTGGATGAAGCACAAGCTGGAATCAAGATTAATGGGAGAAATATCAATAACCTCAGCTATGCAGGTGACACCACCCTTATGGCAGAAAGTGAAGAAGAACTAAAGTGCCTCTTGATGAAAGTGAAAGAGGAGAGTGAAAAACTTGGCTTAAAGCTCAATATTAAGAAAACTAAGATTATAGAATCCAGTCCCATCACTTCATAGCAAATAGATGGAGAAACAGTGGAAATAGTGACAGACTTTATCTTTGGGGGCTCCAAAATCACAGCAGATGGTGACTGCAGCCTTGAAATTAAAAGACACTTACTTCTTAGAAGGAAAGTTATGACCAACCTAGACAGCATATTAAAAAGCAAAGGCATTACTTTGCCAACAAAGGTCCGTCTAGTCAAGGTTGTGGTTTTTCCAGTGGTCATGTATGGTTGCGAGAGTTGGACTCTAAAGAGAGTTGAGCGCCAAAGAATTGATGCTTTTGTGGTGTTGGAGAAGACCCTTGAGAGTCCCTTGGACTGCAAGGAGATCCAACCAGTCCATTCTAAAGGAGATCAGTCCTGGGTGTTCATTGGAAGGACTAATGTTGAAGCTGAAACTCCAATACTTTGGCCACCTGATGTGAAGAGCTGACTCATTTCAAAAGACTCTGATACTGGGAAAGATTGAAGGCGGGAGGAGAAGGGGACAACAGAGGATAAGATGGTTGGATGGCATCACTGACTCAATGAACATGAGTCTGAGTAAACTCTGGGAGTTGGTGATGGACAGCGAGGCCTGGCATGCTGCAGTTCATGGGGTTGCAGAGTTGGACACGACTGAGTGACTGAACTGGATTGAAGTGAACTGAAGGATGTTCTCCCTCTCAATACTTCTTGTCAACATTTTACTGGAAGTGCTAGATAATGCAGTAAGACAAGGGAAGGAAATAAAAAATATACAGATTGTTAAGGGAGAAATAAAACTGTTCTCAGATAACATGATCATATGTGTAGATAATACAAATCAATAATAATAATAAAAGCCAATTAAAAGAAAACAAACTCTCCTTAAACTGGAGACATAGAAGGTTATTGTAATGTTACAGGATACTAGGTGAACATACAAAAGTCATCTCTGTCTCATATTCCAGCATGAAATTTAAAATTAAAGAGATAGTACTACTTATATTTGCACACACAAAAGCTGTTACTTTTGATAAATAGTATTTTCTTATGTGTCCATTTTAACTACAATTCTAATATTTAGTTTAGAATGAGTTATAAGTACCATGGAGCTCCCCTCGAGACTCAGTGGAAAAGATTTCACCTTTCAATTCAGGAAATGAAATTCAACCCCTGGGTTGGGAAGAAACCTTGGAGAATGAAATGGCAACCCACTCCATAAATTTGCCTGGGGAATCCCATGGACAGAGGTTCAGACAGGCTACAGTCCATGGGTTTGCAAAAGAGTAGGACAGAACTTAGTAATTAAACAACAGTAACAAAAGTATTGTGGTAAAAAATAGTAATGAAAATTTAGAAGATTGTTCAAAACATTCATCAGTAACTGTTAAAAATTCTTGTTAAATTTATACATATTTGGAAAAGTATTGATGATGAATGCTACTTCATACAAGATCAATGGTGTCACTGAAATTCAATTTGTTTTATATTCTAAGAGGTATTCTTCAGATGACATTTAACTGTACCATAACTTTTATCCCAATTTTATTTGTTATATTGTTGTTAATCTTGTCTTTTATTCCTAAACAATTTGTTTGAAAAATAATAAATAAAAGAATACTTACTGTCTATATATTTTTCTTTCTATCAGACTTTTAACTTAGTGAAGAACTACTTAAAAGAAAACAATTTTCTCGGAGAGAACAAAATTATAAAGACATAAAATGAATATATAGCAAGCATAAATATCCTTCCTACTACTTTCAACCTCAGACAATAAATTCTCTTCTTTAAAGGCAATAGCCACAGTTACATTGCTTACCTGGCTTGGTGGGGTGTGTGTGGGGGAGGTTCTTCAAACATTTAAAAATGTTTGTTTTTTCAAGGTGATGGAGGGAGAGATAAGTCAAGAGCATTGGATTAACATAGAGAATTGTAATGATGACCCATTTACCCCATTCTTCACTTGAATAAAAGAACCTTAAAATTCATTATGTCTAATTTTATTCCTCTCCCTCTCACCATAGATGACCACATTCTGGACTTTATCTCAATATTTTACTTTACTTTCCTGATAGCTTTATCTCACAGGCAGATAATTGGGATAAATTGATAAATCTCATTATTATTTAGATTCCTAAATAATGTTATTACTTAATGTCTTGTTTAGTCACTAAGTTGTATCTGACTCTTTTGCGACCCCGTGGACTGTAGCCTTCCAGGCTTCTCTGTCCATGGGGTTTCCCAGACAAGAATACTGCAGTCAGTTGCCATTTCTTTCTCCAGGGGATATTCATGACCCATGGATCAAACCTGTGTCTCCTGTATTGGCAAGTGGATTCTTTACCACTGAGCCACCATGGAAAAAGCCCATTACTTAATGTAACCATTTCTAAACTTCAAACAAATGGTCTCAAACTATATGTAGTTTTAAGAAAAATTATGTTTCAAAATTGTTTCTTTATTCATATATGTTGATATCTACATTGGCTTTATTTTCATTGCTTTTCAGATTTATATGTCTGACAGTTAAAATTTATCCATTTTGCTGTTAATGTATAATTGAGTTGTTTTTCATTCTTTCTTTTATAATTTAAATTTTTTACCATGAACATTCTTGTTGCTTATCTGAAAAAAATATGCAAAGTGAGATTGCTAAAAAGAGAAGCAAAAAGCAAGGGAGAAATGAAAAGATATACCCTACTGAATGCAAAGTTCCAGAGACTAGCCTGGAGAGATAAGAAGACCTTCTTAAAGGAACAATGCAAAGAAATAGAGGGAAACAATAGAGAAGCAGAATAGATTAAGAAGAGGTGGCAAGAATACACAGAACTATACAAAAAGGTCTTACTGACCGAGATAACCAGAATGGTGTGCTCACTCACCTAGAGCCAGACATCCTGGAATGCGAAGTCAAGTGGAATTCACGAAGCATTACTATGAACAAAGCAAGAGGAGGTGATGAAATTCCAATTGAGCTATTTCAAATCCTAAAAGTTGATGCTGTTAACTGTTGCACTAAAAATGCCAGCAAAATTGTAAAACTCAGCAGTGGCCACAGGACTGGAAAGGTCAGTTTTCATTCCAATCCCAATAAAAGGCAGTGCCAAACACTGTTCCAAATATTGCACAGTTGTGCTCATTTTGCAAGCTAATGAGGATATACTCAAAATCTTTCAAGTTAAGATTCAGCAGTATGTGAACCAAGAACTCCTAGATGTTCAAGTGGATTTAGAAAAGGCAGAGGAGCCAGAGAAAACTGCCAACATTTGTGGAATCATGTAGAAAGCAAGGGAATTCCAGAAAAAATATCTACCTCTGCTTCACTGACTATACTAAAGCCTTTGATCACAACAAACTGGACAAGTCTTAAAGAGATGGGAATACTAGACCACCTTCCCTGTCTCCTGAGAAACCTGTATGCAGGTCAAGAAACAACAGTAAGATTCTAACATGGAAAAACTGACAGACTCAAAATTGAGAAAGGATTATTTCAAGGCTGCCTAGCTGGATGAATTACAAGCTGGAATCAAGATTTCCAGGAGAAATATCCATAATGTCAGATATGAAGATGACACCATCCTTATGGCAGAAAGTGAAGAGGAACTAAAGAGCTTCTTGATGAAGGTGAAAGATGAGAGTGAAAAAGCTGGCTTAAAATTTAACATTCAAAAAACGAAGATCATGGCATCCAGTCCGCTCACTTCATGGCAAATAGAAGGGGGGGAAATGGAAGCAGTGACAGATTTTATTCTCTTGGTTCCAAAATCACTGCAGATGACTGCAGCCATGAAATTAAAAGATGCTTGCTCCTTGGAAGGAAAGCTATGACAAGCCTACACAGCATATTAAAAAGCTGTTTGGTTAAAGCTATATTTTTCCAATAGTCATGTAGGGATGTGAGAGTGAACCATAAAGAAGGCAGAGCACTGAATTGATCCTTTTAAATTGTGGTGCTGGTGCAGACTCTTGAGAGTCTCTTGGACTACAAGGAAATCAAACCAGTCAATCCTAGAGGAAATAAACCTGAATATTCATTGGAAGGGCTGATGTTGTAGCTGAGGTTCCAATACTCTGGACACATAATATGAAGAGCAGACTCACTGGAAAAGACCCTGATGCTGGAAAAGATTAAGGGCAGGAGGAGAAGTGGGGGACAGAGGATCAAATGGTTGGATAGTACCACTGAATCAATGGACATGAAGTTGAGCAAACTCAAGGAGATATTGAAGGACAGTAAAGCCTGGTGTTCTGCAATCCATGGGGTCACAAATGTTGGACACAGCTTAGTGACTGATCAACAACAGCAGCAGGATGTGTATATACTTTGAACTTCACTAAATCATGACAACTGTTTTCCCCAAGTGACTCTTCACTTTGCAAACATCATTAACATGTATTCATCAAATACTTAGTTTATATTTTAACTTTATCTTCTTTGAACTCATAACACTCTTTCCACTGATCTTATGGGTGTTTTCTCATCATTAGATTAACTCAAGTATTAACTCCTAAAATAAGCTTTTCCCTTCCCAACTGAAGCTGCTTCCCTTTCCTAAATCAGTTTCTTATTATCACATACTATATGCCCCTTTATGGGGCTTCCTAGTTGGGGTTATGGTAAATAACCTGCCTGCCAATTCATGAATGCAGGAGACATGAGTTTGAATCCTGGGTTGGGAAGATTTCCTGGAGGAGGACGTGGCAACCCACTTCAGTTTTCTTGCCTGGACAATTCCATGGAGCCGCAGAGTCAGACAAAACTGAGGCGACTTAGCACATGCACACAAACATATCCCCTTTATATCTTGTCAATTTTAATTCCCTATCAGTAGCATGTAAGTGCATTGAGGGCAAGTTTGCTTTTGGTCTTCTTTATCCCTGAGTCCACAGCACCTAGAACAGTGACTCATACACTGCTGGCACTTTGGTTGACTGTGGCCCTGTTCTGACCTCTGCATTCAGAAGTATAGGTATCCTTTGGATTTAGAACACGTCTTTAGTATTATCAGCAAAATTATTTTCTGTGTATTACTTGTCTATGCAGGCTAGTTTCCTTTTTGTTTGTCTGGAGGTGTTTTTATTCAGAGATCAGCTCAATTTTACCTGCAGTTTTGATCAATATATTGTTGTTTTTCAGTTGCTAAGTCATGTCTGACTCTGCGACCTCATGGACTGTAGCCCATCAGGCTCGTCTGACTCACGTTAAGTATAATTATTATTCATTTGTGTGGAAACAAACAAACAAACATTTTTCTTAAAAATGTTTTCATTCTGATACTTTTTCTTTAAAATCCTAAAATGTAACCAACAGACTTTTCACTAGTTTGCTATGTGGGGGTTTCAATACTTCTGTGTTATGCTTTTTACCTTTTATTACTCGAACTGTATATGTATAGCAACTACTTATCAGATAAACCAGTGCAGAATTAGTTGCATTTTGTATTCTTATTTCATCATTACTTCAATGGAGCTACGGCCACCATTGTGTAATTCAGTAAAATTAAATGTACCTAGTTTTCTCAGTGGAGAAGGAAATGGAAACCCACTCCAGTGTTCTTGCCTGGAGAATCGCAGGGATGGGGGAGCCTGGTGGGCTGTCACCTATGGGGTCGCACAGAGTTGGACACGACTGAAGCGACTTAGCAGCAGCAGCAGCAGCAGCAGCAGCAGTTTTCTCAGTCTTTTGAAATTCATTATTTATAGCAAGCATTTTGAGCTGCAGTTTATATCAGACTTTAGCCTAAGTTAAAAGCTTTGGCTGAAATATTTCTTTTGTCTTATTTTTCATTAATAAGCCTGTCAACACATATCTTTGTGTTTAAAGAAATGGTTTTGTGTTTCTGCAGATATCTAAATAGCATTAAAACAGAGATTGTTTTGATTGCCTCAACTTGTGTTTTAAGCTAATTTGAAGTGACTTCACAGGCATTCAACAATTTATAGTGTTACTATAATTCCAGTGACACTGACTAGATGTAGATCCATCACTGTGATATTAGGCTCTGTACAGATATTCTTGCCTTGCAAGATGTATACAATTCTATCAGTGAAACTTAATTGTTTGGGGAATTGTTTTAATCTGAGGGTTATTAAAATTGAGCATAGTATTATAGGTATTTTATTTTTAAAATGCATCCAGGAGAGTAAAGGAATTAAAAATAAACTTTAACATGGGAATATTTACCCTAGAGCTACAGCTCCAAGAAGTGACTGGAGTGCTTTTCAGAGAAACATTCTGTGGATGCTGCTGAATATTTTTGTTTGCATTACCATACCTGCCAATCAACCTAAACTGGATAGTTAGTATGAAAACATGCTGTAGTAATATTAAGCCTGTTTTTTAAAAGGCAGTTCAATAGTGAGTTAGTATTGGAAATTCTTGGTTGTAAAAGAGAATGTCAGGCTGGTTTTATTTTATTTTTGTTTATTTAATTGCTCTATTTTANAACTGGATAGTTAGTATGAAAACATGCTGTAGTAATATTAAGCCTGTTTTTTAAAAGGCAGTTCAATAGTGAGTTAGTATTGGAAATTCTTGGTTGTAAAAGAGAATGTCAGGCTGGTTTTATTTTATTTTTGTTTATTTAATTGCTCTATTTTAATTAACACATTTATTAAGTGCAGAAACTGAATGTCTGGAACATCTAAATAAGTATTGCTATTGCTAAGTTAGTTCAATTATTTTTCGCTTTGTCTTTTTTTTTTCAAATCTTTTAGATTGTGACCTAGATTCTGATTTAGTGGCAAGGCACCAATATTTAGCAGGAAAAATTAAAATATAAAGTACACTATCGAGATCAGATTGATTGATTATATTCTTTGCATCCAACGATAGAGAAGCTCTATAAAGTCAACAAAAACAAGACCAGGAGCTGACTGTGGATCAGATCATGATCTTCTTATTCCCAAATTCAGACTGAAATTGAAGAACGTAGGGAAAACCACTAAACCATTCAGGTATGACCTAAATCAAATCCTTTATGATTATACAGCAGAAGTGGGAAATAGATTTAAGGGCCTACATCTGATAGATAGAGTGCCTGATGAACTATGCAATGAGGTTCAAGACATTGTACAGGAGACAGGGATCAAGACCATCCCCATGGAAAAGAAATGCAAAAAAAGCAAAATGGCTNGCTCTTTTTACTATCCCCTAAAACACATACTGTGATTTTTTTTTAAACTGCTCTCATTAGAAACATTGAAATCTCTTTCTGTCTTTCTCAGAGTTTTGACGAGGTTATTAAGACAGTTTTAGAAATTATTATCAGTGTTCTACCCAGAAATTATTCATTCCTTAGGTCCTGACATACTTGTCAAATACACAGTAAGACATATATATTTAAGAAGACTATCAATTTATTAATCACAATAAAAAAGGAAGTGTGAAGGGAATCTGGACTCTGCATCAGCTGAATTCTTATGCCAGCAAATCTTCTGTCTCATGTCTCTCTCATTTCATTGGCTCATCTTCAGCAATGTCATTGAATTATGAAACCTAGATTTTTATGTTGATGATATACCTGTTCAGTAGGTACCTTTGCTCTTTAGGAAAGTGAAAGTGTTAGTCTCTCAGTTGTGTCTGATTTCTTGTGACCCCATTGACTGTAGCCAGATTCTTATGTCCATGGGATTCTCCATCAAGAATACTGGAGTGGGTAGCCATTCCCTACTCCAAGGAATTTTACCAACCCAGAGATCAAACCTGGGTCTCCTGCATTACATACAGATTCTTTGCCATATGAGCCACCAGGGAAGCGGGATTCTCTGTCATCTGCTTCATGCTGTAGACACACTGACCCATACCCTTTTTCATGATTGAATAGTGGTGTCTCGTACAATTAGTTAATACTTTTCCTTCAAACATAATGCTCTCTATTTTGTTAGAGCTCATTTTTCTTAATTATAAATGTAATCCAGTTATATATTTTTGAGATCATAACATAGTCACCTTTACTGGTCATGAACACCCCTCAAATATCTCAGTCATAATTTTACAAACAAGCTCTTGAATTTCTTATCATCACCCAATCTCATCAAATATTTAAATGTTTTTATTAATTAACTAATCAGAAGGAATAAGACTTTATCTGAGGATTCTTTAATTTTTCCAGAAATACTGAGTACTCACCAGTATATGTTGCCAAGGATGTTAAAATAGTTTCTTTCATAACAAATTTGATGTTATTAAAGCAAACGCAAATTGTGAGTTCATTTAATTCTGTAATTTGAATCTTTCAAGACATGTAAAAGTATTAGAGTGACTGTTCAAATTAGGGGTCTCTAGTTGAATCATAATTTTAAAAGTGTGTTAAAAGTAATCAGAACATCCTTCTGAAAATAATTGTGCATATATATTAATCATTTAATTAAAGCACTGATTAAATAGCTAAAAGTCCCAGATGCTGTAGTAAGCCTTGATGTTATCATAGAAAATAACATGTGGTTTTCTCCTTGTCAAGCTCTTATTCTAATGGAATAACAGACAGACGTGACAATAAAGATTAAGTTCTGATTTTGGTTCCTAAACTTGATAAGTTCATATCACCAATCAACTAGTGACTTCTTTTGTACTACCCTTCAGCTTAGGAAAATAATGCAATGAAAGGAAATGTGAAGGATAGGGAAATGGATTCCTTTTTGGCCCAGAAGGTAAAGACTCTGCCTGCAATGCAAGAGACCCTAGTTTGATCTCTGGGCCAGGAAGATCTTCTGCTGAAAGGAATGGCTACCCACTCTAGTATTGTTGCCTGGAAAATTCCATGGACAGAGGGGGCCTGGCGGGATACAGTCCATGGGGTTGCAAAGAGTCAGACATGACTGAGCAACTAACACTTTCACTTTCTTTCACTTCAGCTTAGGAAAATAACACAATGAAATGTGAAGGAGAGGGAAATGGAGTGAGATAATTATGATATGTTCTATGAAATGGGAAGAAACTTTTTTTAATAGAAGCTTTTTTAATGAAAAATTTCAAATGTGCAAAAAAAATGATAAAAAGAACCCTGGGAAGCCATTATCCAGCTATAATAATTATCATCACTTTTTTCATACATTTATGTTTTATTCATGTTTGCATTGCCATTGCCCATCCATATCACTTAATTCATAATTATTTCAATAAGTTTCTCCAACACTTTGATGATTGATGATTAATTTATGATGTCTAACAAGCCCACATACCTAAAGTCTCCAATCAACAATATTCAAATTTTCCTGATCATTTAATTTTTTCCAATGGATTAAGAGCAAAATATTGTGTTTGGTGAACAATTTCTTATGTCTTTAATATGTAAGTTATCCTTCTCTTTTATCTGCTTTCTTTCAAAATATTGTTTTGAAGAAACTGCAGTGGGTTCTGTAGTGGTTTTATAATTTCTCACATACTGTTTTTGCTGATTGTGTTTTTCTCCCACTTACCAGAAAAGAAAAGTAAAACCAAAAACATTTATCTGCTCTATATCTCCTGAACATTGATAGGCAGCTCTTTAGGTTTGATCTGATTCAAGGAAAGGTTTTTTTTTTTTAAAGATTTGTTGTATGTGGTAGTGTATATTTTCATCAAGAGTACATGAGATCTTGTCTTTCCTAGTTTTGTGAGATTACAGTGACTACTAGGGTTTTCCCTGGTATCTCAGATGGTAAAGAATCCACCTGCAATACAAGAGACCTGGGTTTGATCCCTGGGTCAAGCTGATCTCCTGGAGAAGGGAAAGGCTAACCACTCCAAGATTCTTGCCTGGAAGATTCCACCGACAGAGATGTTTGGAGGGCTATAGCCCATGGGATCGCAAAGTCTGTGGACCTGACTGAGTCACACACACACACACACACACACACACACACACACTCACACACACAGTATTGAGAACACTTACCAAGATCTTTTTTCTATTTTCAATAGGTGTTTACAAAATGATGATATTCTTGTACTATCATTTCTCTTTTTATTACCTGGGTTCCTTCTGTAGAGAGGGAATTTCCCTCATTATCTATTTAGTTAACCTGATTTATAGTTCTTATAGGGAAGGCAGGGAGATGTTTGATTCTTCCCCTTTGCTTATCAGTTTTCAGGACAATAGAGACTCTAATATCTTCCAAATATGTGTAAAGACTTTTTCTTGTGTTCTTCAGAATCACTTTTGAAAGAAAAGTTTGTAACATATTTAATGTTCTTCCATCCATTGCTGTAATGATATTATTAGAGTTCAAACTGGCCTCTGTATTATCAATGCACATCTCTTCAGGTTGACACTGACTATTTTTTACCAAGGCTAGAGTAACTTTTGGTGGCTTCCTTGTTTTATGATATAACATTGTGTCCATGCTCATATTTTCCAATTCCTGCTATGAAATTGAAATTAGCCAAATCTCCAAAAACACAAATTCTTGTGATATGTATAGAATAGAGGCATAGCATTTGTTTTGGGTTCCTGGTAGTTACTGAATTGCTCCCCCTTTTTTTTTTTTTTTGCCTTTTCAGCAGATAGAGTGAGATAATATTTCTTGAACAGAAATTGCTTCAGTGACTTATACTGATGATTCTAATATAGTATTGTAGCATTTTACCTAGCTTCCTTTATTTTATATTTAGTCTTCTTTCCTCTTTGGTTAAAGAACTGGTTCATAAAGACTTTAAATAATACCTTAATATTTGTATTAATATTATATACATATAATAGTTTATGGATAACAGTAACAAAATTATAACCTCAAATATGTTTTTACTGAACATAGCTCAAGTTTTTGAGTTCTTTTTCATACCTAATTTACATTTCCTTATTAGGTATTATAGATCATTTACTATGTTTTTAGGTCACTTGATGTAATTTCTTTCTGCTTATCTAAGCTATTAACTCAATGCAAATTTCAGTTCACTTGCTCTTACGTCTTTCCATCTTGATTTATATTTATTTTGTAGTCATGAAAACAAGCTTACATGATTCTAGCATAAAATCTAAAAGACAAGATCTAGCAGAAAAGTATATACAATGTCCCTAACTCATCCTACACTTTCCTCTCCCACATATATAACAGCATGTTTTGTTTTGTTTTTTAATATAAGAGAATACAAACATCTAAGTCTGTCTATAACTTTCTTAGACAAGAATTACCAAACTGAATACATTGTCTCCTTTTTGAGTTTTCACATAATTTGTTCCCTGAAGATTTGGCAGTAGTCTATATCAGTTCAGTTCAGTAATTCAGTCATATCCAACTCTTTGTGACACCATGGACTGCAGCACGCCAGGCTTCCCTGTCCATCATCAACTCCTGGAGCTTACTCAAACTCATGTCCATAGAGTTGGTGATCCAACCATCTTATCCTCTGCTGTCTCTTTCTCCTCCCGCCTCCAATCTTTCCCAGCATCAGGGTCTTTTCCAATGAGTCAGTTCTTCATATCAGGTAGCCAAAGTATTAGAGTTTCAGCTTCAACATGAGTCAGTCCTTCCAATGAATATTCAGGACTGGTTTCCTTTAGGATTGACTGGTTAGATCTCCTTGCAGTCCAAGGGACTCTCAAGTGTCTTCCCCAACACCACAGTTCAAAAGCATCAATTCTTTGGTGCTCAGCTTTCTTTACAATCCAACTCTCACATCCATACACGATCACTGGAAAAACCATAGCCTTGACTAGACGGACCTTTGTTAGCAAAGTAATGTCTCTTCTTTTTAATATGCCGTCTAGGTTGATCATAGCTTTTCTTCCAAGGAGCAAGCATCTTAATTTCATGGTTGCAGTCACCATCTGCAGTGATTTTGAAGACCAAAAAAATAAAGTTTGTCATGGTTCCCATTTTCCCCCATCTATTTTCTGTGAAGTGATGGGAGTGGATGCCGTGTTCTTAGTTTTTTGAATATCGAGTTTTAAGCCAACTCTTCCACTCTCCTCTCACTTTCATCAAGAGGCTCTTTAGTTCCTCTTCGATCTCTGTCATAAGGGTGGTGTCATCTGCTTATCTGAGGTTACCTAGTGGACTACATTCCATCAGGTTGCAAAGAGTCAGACATGACTGAGCAACTAAAACGCACACACACACACACACACACCTTAGGGAAGGTAGAAACAATCTTCACAGTATGTCTTTGCTTGAAAGGAAAATTTATTTGACTATATTCATAGGACCTAAAAATGACAACACATAAGCTTGATGTGCACTCACTTGCACTTCTTTCTTGCTTTCAACTGCAAATTGAACCTTGAAAATTCCATTTAACCTTTTTCTGAGAATGGTTTACTAAGTCACCCAATGAATATCTTTGAATGATGTACGGGTCTTCTAGCACTCGTAGAAGCTTCTTTTTCTACCTTTCACTTTGCCTTGTAAAGAAATTGATACCACAAAGATCTTGATGATATTCTTGGGCATTTTTTCCACATTCTTATATACCTTGTCACTAGTTTTGTTATTGTTATTGTCTATGGATATTTCGGTTTTGTTATCTGAGCCATCCAGCCATTTGTGGGAGAATTTGTAGAAGCTCAAAACTATCACCATCTCTCCAGGTTACTAAATTCTTACCAGTGTAGTAGCTATTAATATAATATAACATAATTATCATTGATCTGAGGTATAATGATATGTATATGAATTCCTTTGCAGAAAATAAAACATTATTACCTCATTATAAGAATTTCAGACATAATTCTTTTCAATATCATAAATAGCTTTCATGCTAATGTTTGCCCAGTCTCATAAGTTATGACAAAGATTTGCAAATTTCAATGTCTCCTTTATTTATAAAAGGAACCATGAAAATGACAAAAATATTATTTCAATAACAAAAAATATGTTTTAAAATCATTTGCTTTTCATTCAAAACTGCACATCCATATGTACTTGTGATATATAAATAAGGTTGCTCAGCAAACATAGGAAAAATTGAAGTGCTTCAAATATGTTTTGCATTCTAGTTATAGTTATTTTTTAAATAGAATATGTTTTTATAAAGATCAATATTATTTATGCTTAAAGTTGCATTATAAATTTTGAAATAAAAAAATTAGTCAGAACACATATTTTAGAAACTTAGTATGAGAAAATATCTTCTTTTTCACAGATGATAACTCCCTCATCATATAAACCTTAGCATAAATCCATCTCTTATAGTATGCAATTCAATTTATTTTACTGATTGACAAAATGATTTAGTTTGTAGTTATTATGTAGTGGGGCTTCCTTCATAGCTCAATCAGTTGGTAGTCTTGCTGGAAACTCCCATGGACGGAGGAGCCTGGTAGGCTGCAGTCCATGGAGTTGCTGAGTCAGACAGGACTGAGCGACTTTACTTTCACTTTTCACTTTCATGCATTGGAGAAGGAAATGGCAACCCACTCCAGTGTTCTTGCCTGGAGAATCCCAGGGATGGTGGAGCCCAATGGGCTGCCATCTGTGGGGTTGCAGGGTCAGACACGACTGACGCGACTTAGCAGCAGCAGCAGCAGCAAAAGCACCATAAGCACTAAATTCAGTACTCCCAAATGAGATAAGTAAGACACTTGCAAGCTACCTTAATAAAAATCAAATGCAGAGGACACTGATCATGTACAATATATGTAGAAAATACATATAATAAAATTGATAACCTGAAAACACTTCAATAACACCTAGAAACCATGAGTCAAATGCAATGCATAATCTTTTAAGGATCAAAAAAATGAGAGGGAGCAGAAAATAAATGAATAATCAGATACTATATCTGCCAGTCTTGATAACAGAAAAGTTAAGAGTATTAAGAGATAAATAAATAAATAAAGAGATTCATAGAAACAGACCAGGCAAGCTACAGCACTATAATTGAGTCTCCCATGTAAAATAGCAATATGTGATTCCGTTAATTCAGTAATGGAATAGAAGGGAAAAAAACCCAGAGTAAGACCACAGGGAATTATCAGTTCTGGCCTAAATTCTGAATGGGCTAAAAATAGTTACATTGCATCTCTTTAAACAAAAGAAGCTTATCTTTCTGGAAACCTGGGGTTCAAATTTATATATATTCACAGAATATTTTAAGCCAACAAATAAATTTTGTAAAATCCACATTTAGATTAATTTTTAGTAAATCTATAGAACTCACAAAGACAAAAGCAGTATTTAAACATGGTCATCCCCTCCACACACATTTTTTAGACTGACAGTATATTTTTAAGACAACAGTAGATAATAGCCCGAGTGAAAAATAATATACTGAAAGTAATAATACAAATATCTGTCAACATAGTATTTCACAATCACGTACAAAATAATTTAACAATGTAGCTTAAACAAAAACATTTTTAGGCAAACAAAAACAGATTTCTTGCTAAAAGACCCTTATGTAGGAATTTCCAAAGTCTGTACTTGGATGGAGGAAATGAAAGCCAGAGGAAGGAATAAAATATACCATAATCAGTTAACAACAACAACAGCAAAATTGTAAACATATGAGTAAAACTAAACAAAGTTTGACTAAATAAAACAAAAATCAAAATGGTCACTTTATAGGTAAAATAATGTAGAACTAAATGTTGCAAGTCGGATGAGAGTTAGCTGAAGTTAAGAATTTCAAATGTTTTACAATTACTCAAGAGAAAGTATAGAAATATATTAGCTATAAACTTTGCTTAATAATATAAACATTTAATAATTTGTAATAATTGAAGTAATTGAAATACAAAATATGATATCCAAAGCACTAAAGGAGCAAGAATGATAAACACCAAATGAGGAAGAAATGTAATGAAATATAGGAAAGGATATGGAAAATGCAGAGTAAATAGAAAGAACCAATAAAGAAATTAACAAAAATCCAAATATATCAATAGTTACAGGAAATGCAATGTCTTTAAAGAAATATTTTGTAAATAATTTTTAAAAATCTATTATTTACATGAAACATATGTAAAACATATAAACACAGAAAGTCTGAGAAAATAATATGTATATGATATATATTTTATATCACAACATAATAACAATATTAATAAACAGCAAATAACATTAAATGAAAGATCAGATAGACTAGGTGTCAAAACTATCACTAAATGTAAAGGTCACTACAAACATTAAAAAGATATAATTCATTCAGAAGAAATAGCAAATTTAAATTTGTCATTACAAAATAACATATCCTTGAGAATATACATAACCAAAATGAATACAATTACTGAGATTTCTGAAATTCATCAATATTGTGGGAGACTTTAACACTCCTTTTCAAGTAACAGGTTGACATGCCTCTTAAGCATATATATGCCTTAAATAATATTAATAATGAACTTAAGGGCTATGTCTAGGATCCTGAATGTAGTAAATCAGTAATCCACATACTTCTCAAGAGCACATGGAATTTTAAAATAATTTAACATATGCTAGCCCATAAGACAGGTCTTAAACTTTAAAGAATAACTGTTGTGAGGAGTGTTTTATATGACAACAAGGCAATAAATAAAAAGAAACATAAAGATATAAATAAAAATACCTGTTAATTAATAAAAAGATAGTAAATATATTCTCTTGAATAAATCATGGATCAAAGTAGAAATCACAAAGGAAATTAGAAAATACTTAGTTGTAAGTATTAAAGAAAATGGTGCAGAACTCAACTCTCAGGATCCGGGGGAAATAAATTGAGTGACATTTATGGAACTGAATCTTGAAGAAGAAAATCATGAAGTGAATATTTCATTTAAAAATTTGAACAAAGAGATAATAGAATAATCCACAGAATTGTTTCAACAGGTAATATATAGAACAGAAATTAATTAAATGAGATGAACAAAGATGCATCAAAGGAGCTTGAAAAACTCAATGTTTGAATTGATAAGGCTCATAAATTAAAAACAAAATCCTATGAGAAAATGAGTATGTAGAAATAACAAAAATATTATAAACTAAAATGGAGATAAAACTATAGTTAGAAACTAAGAAATTAAAAGGTAAATGATATTAACTTATTTTAGGAAATTTGTGGAAGCATGACAAAATGACTGTTTCCTAGTAAAGCTTAACTGTATAAATCTGGCTTAAGGAGAATTAATAAGCATCCACATAGCCACAAGTATATTGGAGGAATTGAATCTGTACTTGTATCTAAAAAAAGGGGGAGAGAGAAAAAGATTTTTTTTTTTGCCTCAGATAGTTTTGTAGGTGTTTCACCAAAAATGAAAAATAAAATGGTGTGAATTTCAAAGTATTCTACACAGACAATTGTCTGGTCAGCTCACAGACAGATAAAGAGACCAGTGAAAGTAAATAAGCCTACACACAGAATTATTATCTAAGAAAAAAACAAATGACATAAGAGAGAGGTGCTGTGCTGTGCTGAGTCGTATCCAGCTCTTTGTAATCACATTGACTGTAGCTAGCCCACCAGGCTCCTGTCTCCATGGGAATTCTCTAGGCAAGAATACTGCAGTGGGTTGACATGCCCTCCTCCAGGGGATCTTCCCAACCAAGAGATTATTCCAACCAAGAGGTTGAATCCAGGTGTCCCACACTGCAGGTGGATTCTTTACTGTCTGAGCCACCAGGGAAGCCCAAGAAGACTGGAGTGTGTAACTTACCCATTCTCCAGGGGAACTTCCTGACCCAGGAATCAAACCAGGGTCTCCTGCTTTGCAGGAGGGTTCTTTCTCAGCTGAGCTATCAGGGAAGCCCAAGAGAAAGATGAGGAAATGATAAATAAAATTTTTAAAAGGTCTAAACAAATGATACTCTATGAAAAATAAATTTGAACTCCCCAATTACCCAATATATAAAGATCAATGTGCAGGTATAAGAAAACCCTGTTATGGTCATTGGTAGAGAAAGCTATTTGTGAACAATATAAAATGATGCTTGACTGTATGAAAATTTAAAGTGCTTGTGGAACAAAAGAAAAAAACATCTGAATTATAGGGAAATAGGATATTTTCACTGTATGTAACTCTTATGAAACTAGTAGAGATTACATCAGAGATAAAATCATTAAACAAACTACAGCCTATAAATAGCAAGGCGAGCAAGTAATATTAAGAGAAAATTCATAGCAAGTAAAATCTGAAAGAATAAGTAAAAATATGAAATGAAATTTCAATAATCAGGAAAACACAAACTATAAGAATGAGATACTTTTTATTAATATAGTCATGAAATTAATAGTCCAGTTTAACTGAAAGCTTTTTTGTTAATGAGAATGTTAAATGCTGTAATCACTTGGAAAGACAAATTTAAGGAATAGCTAGCATGTTTGAAAATACTAATACCTTTTCTGTCTCTCTCATATATACTCAAGATTTTATGCATATTGAGATGTGTAAAATGTTTAAAGCAATACTGTAAATCAAGAAATTGGAAAATGTCTATTAATAAATGCTCACTGAAGGAGAAATAGATTTTGTATCCATATAGTGTCAATAGTGAATGAACTAGAACTGCATGTATCAACATGGATAAATCACAAAAACATAAATTTGAGTGAAAAAGATAAAAGGACATTAAGAGAATAATATTATCTGTATACAATCTAGCAGAAAAGGATTCTGTCTCATTTAAAAAATAGGTTTCTGTAGTAAAGTTAAAAATAATGTGTGTGAAATAATAAATATAAAATTCAATGTAATGGTATCCTCATAATGGGGAAATAGGTTGATGGAGTGGCAGACAGTGAGGTTTTCATAGCCATTTATGATGTCTTGATTCATAAGCTGAGGAGTGGTTATGCAGGTGCTGATTATTTGATTCTTCTATATGCCTTTGGGCACAAATGAGGTAATTTATAATTTATTTTGAAAATCAGCTTCAGATTTTCCACTTTTGGTTATGTGGGGAATTACTTGAACTTTCATGAATCTAAAGAATAATGACATAAAACAGTTTTTCTGTGTAGCTCAGCTGAATCTGGTTTCTGGTATTTAAACGCCAGAACTTAGATGACAGAAAGAAACATGATAAGGCTAGACAGTACTTCTACTAGATAACAGAAATAGCATATAACAAGATACTCTGACTAAAAGTATTTATTTTGCCTTAGAACAGTTTGATGTCCCATACAAGGTCCCTTCCTGTGTAGCCGCTCCCATCTCCTTTCTGCTAATTATAAGTATCCTCACCGTCAACACACAGAAACAGAAAGTTCTGGGGGAGATAATCTTAGATGTAGGGTTTTTTGTTTGTTTTTGGTCTTTCTAATCTTTGACATCAGAAAGGCCTGTCCAGGGGCAGTGGCCTCCATATCTTTAGGGGCAATTCAGAAGATAGTATCCAGCTGCCATATGCTAAGCCAAACATCTTTATTGGAATATATACACATTTCAGTGAGTTTCTGGTTATTTAATATCATCACAGAAAAGAGGGATTTAGTAAATAGCCTTCATGCCTGCTCAGGAAGGCCTAAAGAACCCCATAGAGAAAAGTCAGGCTCTGCATGTTGATTGAAACTGTTCTTTCTACCATGAAATAATATTGTTTGGTCAGTTGGTCACATCTGGGTTCTAATACTGAATCCTTCACCTACAACCTCTGAAAACCTGAAAAAGATCCTTGAATTATTGAGGACCTGTGTTCCGTTTATTTGTTAAACTGGAACAGTAATAATTGATAAAACTGCTGTGAGAATTAATATGTAAAATTATATATGTAATATATAAAAGTTTAAACTATTGGTTATTTTTAATAATTCATTAAAATGTATGCATAATCTCCAAATTTGACCTTTCTTCTATAGATATTTCTGATGCTCAAATATAATCTAAGATTTCAGAAAAAAATAATGAAGAATGCTAGTTTATGGCAACCAACTCCAGTACTCTTGCCTGGAGAATCCCATGGATGGAGGAGCCTGGTGGGCTGCAGTCCATGGGGTCGTGAAGAGTCGGACACGACTGAGCAACTTCACTTTCATGCATTGGAGAAGGAAACGGCAACCCCCTCCAGTGTTCTTGCCTGAAGAATCCCAGGGACGGAGGAGCCTGTGGGCTGACGTCTATGGGGCTGCACAGAGTCAAACAGGACTGAAGCAACTCTGCAGCAGCAGTTTAAAAAAACACACACAAAGTGGCAGTTCCAAATTGATACATTTTCAGTGTCTAATCTAGCAATTCCCATTGCTTCAACAGGGAAGGAGAATTCAGATCTAATGCAGAATTAGGCATTGTGTCAGTGTCTGCTGGAGATCTGATTTTTCGTTGTTTGTTTTTTTAATTTGATGCAGTTCCTTATTAAAGGCATATTAATTTCTTTATTGTACTTATTAGGGAAAGAGGTGGAACAAATATTTCTGAGATCCTCAAATACAGAATTAAATTTTGAAAAAATCACAATATGTAACTTTATAGCAGAGTAAACCGTAGGCTTACTGTGCAAAAGTACATTAAAGTTTAAGGGCCTAGTAGCTCAGTCATGTCTGACTATTTGAGACCCCATGGACTCTAGCCTGCCAGGCTCCTCTGTCCTTGGGATTATCTCTGCAAGAATACTAGAGTGGGTTGCCATTTCTTCCTCCAGGGGACTTCCCAATCTAGGGATGGAACACTTAGCTCCTGCATTGGCTGGCAAATTCTTTACCACTGAGCCACGGACGAAGCCCCATGCATTAAGGAGATCTAATTAAAAATATAACAAGCATGTCTTGAGTAAGTATATGCCATATAGATTTTTTTTTTTTAAGATACGGCAGATAAGGCACACCTGAACTCTGAGCTGTGAAGTAGGTGTCATTACTAGCCATGTTTAACAAACAACCAAACTCAGGTAGTTGTTATAATTTGTACATGTAGCCAAGTCAATGACTGAGCTAGGATTTTAAGCTAGCTCCTTGCTATTGAGCCCATGTTCTTATATTATGACCAGTGCCCAGAAACCTTGACTATTTTCCATTGGCCCTGAAAGGGCTATAACTTTCCATTCGAAGAATATTCTATAACGACAAACGATGGAAAGGCAGTGCCGCCCTGAGGTCTCCAAACTGCAGCAGTAGCTATCAATCACACAGCAGATAAACAGATTTCAGAAGTTTTGTGTACAATATGTTCTTGAATTTGGACTAAAGCTCAGCCTGACATATAGTATTTCACTGCTAATGTGATCTCTGTATAGCAGAGGGAACATTCCTTTATAAAATTGTGTTGCATAACTTGTTTGCTTCCTAGCAAAACAGTTCTTGAATTTCCGTATAATTTCTGTTAAATCTATTTTTAAAGTTGAAGCTTAGGTCAAGTGCAAATATGAATATAGATTTATCCAGCATGCATAATTTGCAGTCTGTGTGGAACTGACTCATATGTCTTCAGTATCCGGCAGTCACGTGAACAGCTCTCCTGCTAAGAGTGACCTATTCATCCTTCAAATAAACATCCACAAGAGGAAGAAAAACAGTATGTACAGTTCCAAAGAAGGGACAACATATCATGCATGAGCCAATGTGCTGGAGCCAATTCTGTAAACAATCTTTGGGATTAAAAGTTTCTTATTCAGAAAGCTTGTGGAAATGCTGAGAAATTCTAAATGTAAGCAATCCAAAAATACTAAAATATTCCTTTAAAAAAAAAAAGTGAATGACCAAATGAGTAAACAGTTTTCTTGAATATCTGCAGGATTATTTTGGAACTTGAATTATTTAAAAAAATGGTCTATATGACATAGAGATTTTTTTTTTTTGTATTTCCCCTAGTTCAATTTAGAAAAATGTATTAATTTATTTTCCCTTATAATTTATATACTTTTCAATGTCATTTGTATCTGTAGAGATATATAGAAGGAAAAATGCTTCAGGTACTCTATGCGTGTTTTTCTATGAGGGAAAAAATAAGGCATATTTACATTAATAATTTTTTTAATGCATATGTTATTTTCAGTAAAAATGAAGCCTAATATCACCTATAGAATAAAACGGATTTTCTGGGAAGATTTTACATTTTTTCAATACAAACTGACTACAATAAGGAGGATGAACTAATGTTCTGAAAAATCCATCCACCTTTAAAGTGATAAATGATCAGTGTCCTGTTACATACTATATTTACAATAATTTTAGGATAGAGTTGAAAGAATGTTTGAAGAACTTCTGGGTATAGAAATGGTCTATTCTAGATGTGAACATCCCTTCCATATCGTGGATTCCCACTTATGTGGGCTTTCGTAAAAGAAATGAAGAATTACACTACTTCTTTTTGTGGCTTCCCTGATGGTCCAGCAGGTAAAGAATCCACCTGCAATGCAGGAGACACAGGAGATGTGCGTTCCATCCCCTACAGTTGAAAACGGCAACCCACTTCAGCGTTCTTATTTGAAAAAATCCCATGGACAGAGGAGCCTGGAGAGCTACAGTCCAAAGGGTTGCAAAGGGTTGGACATGATTGAGTGACTAAGGGCACACACACACACACACACACACACACACACACACACTACTTTTTTATGTTAAGATATAAAGAAAATGCATTAAATATAAGACTTTGTAGTAACATATTGTATTTAAAACAGTGGAAAACAATCAAAGAGTTTAATAGTCTATATACATTTGAAAGGTCATTTCTATGGATTTATCATTGCAATTGGATGCATATTTATATTAAGGTCATCTCATCTTAGTAATGTAGAAAATATTAAGAATTAAAAAATGGAATTCCAGGTTATCATAGCAAGATTTTCTCCAATTCAGATCTCCTTCTGATCTAGAATTTCAGGGGAAATATATCACAATTTTCCCATTAATATTAACTTTTTGAGGTGACCAAGACATTATTTGATAAAAGTTCTCTGTGGAGGGGNATTCCAGGTTATCATAGCAAGATTTTCTCCAATTCAGATCTCCTTCTGATCTAGAATTTCAGGGGAAATATATCACAATTTTCCCATTAATATTAACTTTTTGAGGTGACCAAGACATTATTTGATAAAAGTTCTCTGTGGAGGGGAGGGGCAGAGAAATAGAGAAATCTTTTCTAGATTAAAAGAGACTAAACAGACAAAATAATAAAATTGTATGCATGTAGCAAATTAAGTTATCTTAGTATGAGCATTTTTAAAGTTAAATCACATTTCTTATATACTTCAAATTAAAGATTCTTTTCTAAATTTTATTATAAATCTAAAATGGAAAAATAAAATATGCTAGTAATGAAAATTTAGTATACTACATATTTTCTTAAATATTAGAAATGCTTAAAATATAAAAACTTCCATTAGTTAATAATGATGCAAGTTGTTCCTAAATATAACTTAATATAATTAATGCTATGGAATGGACACACACATATGTATATATTACTGCCTATCTAGCTTACTACCTATTATCTATTAATATATACCTTTTTGGGATTTTGAGTCACTTGCATAATACTAAAATGAGTCAATAAAAAGACTGTGCAAGAATGAGATGAAATTTCTGTCTACAGATTTCAAGCCAGATGCAGAATACTTGCAGAAACATTCCAGTCATGACTCTACTGAACACGATGAACTGCTTCTTAGATTTCAGCTTTATCTGCTATGTTCATGTTGCACCAGAATCCCAAACCTTTCGCTGACTTTTAAAATTCAGTGTCCTGCATTCCATGGGCATATTTCAAGTTTTAGCTTTAACAAACCAGTATTTTAGCCAAGTATTTTATAATTGCCTTTATCTTTTAATGTTTGATCTAGGTGGATGATATTTTCTATTCCAACATGGCTTGCAAATAGTTTTCTTCATCCTTTGCTTTTATTCAATTTATGACTGCCTATTTCACTTCTGAAGTCTTTTACATCTGACCCTACATGACAATTTTATAGCCATTTTACTGACTCAAGACAAACTTTTTTAAAAAGTTGAAAACTGTAAAAGAAATTAAGGAAGTTGAAAATGAGAGACAAAGTAAGAATACTGTGTAGAAAGGCAAGATAAACAATTAAAGAATGATGTGGAAGAGTCAAAAATATAGGCAGACAGGAAAATGAAGTCATATTTATAAATTAGAAGGAAATTCCTTGAAAAAGAAATTATGTTCCTGTTTCACACCTCTACATATAGACCCTTGGATCTTTAACTGTTTTTTTTTTTTTTCTTGAAAAATCATATGTCAATAGTCTTTTCTTACTCTCAAAGCAACTGACCTTTATCTGCTCTTCTCTGAGCAGAGGCAAGGAACTGTCTTCCCCCTTATGTATTTTTCCTACCCTTTAATTTGGCAAAATGTGTTGCTTTTATAGTGACTCTTTTGACTTGTGGTAAGAGTTGACTCATTGGAAAAGACTCTGATGCTGGGAGGGATTGGGGGCAGGAGGAGAAGGGGACGACAGAGGATGAGATGGCTGATGGCATCACTGACTCAATGGACGTGAGTCTGAGTGAAGTCCAGGAGTTGGTGATGGACAGGGAAGCCTGGCATGCTGCAGTTCATGGGGTCACAAAGAGTCGGACACGACTGAGCAACTGAACTGAACTGAAGCTTCTTTTTGTGGTAGACTCAGAAATTCAGTGTCATGACCCAGTTTAGAAGTGTGTATGTGTGTATGTGTCAGTATTGTCTTTCTTTTTGAAACCCTGTTATAGTATACACATCCTGGAGGAGGGTATGATGACCCACTCCAGAATCTTGTCTAGTGAATCCCATGGGCAGAGGCTCCTGGCAGTCCATGAAGTCACAAAGAGTTAGCCACAACTGAAGCAACTGAGCATGAGTCCATAGTAGATACATACCTCCAGAGCAATATAGATGCCTAAAAGAAAAACATTATGAATTTTTGGACAGAGGAAAATAATACGCATCAGATATAATCTAAATACTTTAATAAAGATGGGAATGAGATACTTAGAAATATGATAGGTCATATATATTAGGTCCTTTTGGAGAAAAATCAAGCAACTACACTTTTGATTTAACTATAATCATTATAAAAATGTCTTTATTTGTATTTTTCAACATAACTGTTAAGTAAAATTGAATTCATATGTAAAGTAAAACAGGAAACAGCAAAAAGTAAAATCAGTTCAGTTCAGTCGCTCAGTCGTGTCCAACTCTTTGCGATCCCATGAATCACAGCACGCCAGGCCTCCCTGTCCATAGCCAACTCCTGGAGTTCACTCAGACTCATGTCCATCGAGTCGCTGATGCCATCCAGCCATCTCATTCTCGGTCATCCCCTTCTCCTCCTGCCTCCAATCCCTCCTAGCATGAGAGTCTTTTCCAATGAGTCAACTCTTCCCGTGAGGTGGCCAAAGTACTGGAGTTTCAGCTTTAGCATCATTCCTTCCAAAGAAATCCCAGGGCTGATCTCCTTCAGAATGGACTGGTTGGATCTCCTTGCAGNNNNCCCTGGGATTTCTTCGGAAGAAATGATGTTAAAGCTCAAACTCCAGTACTTTGGCCACCTCATGGGAAGAGTTGACTCATTGGAAAATACTCTGTTGCTGGGAGGGATTGGGGGGAGGAGGAGAAGGGGACGACAGAGGATGAGATGGCTGGATGGCATCACTGAACTCAGAAAGATGGTGGTGAACAGGGCGGCCTGGTGTGCTGTGATTCATGGGGTCGCAAAGAGCCGGACACGGACTGAGCAACTGAACTGAACTGAGTGGCTAATCCCAAACCCAGTCCTTAGTTAGATATGTGATTTTCTATTATTTTCTCCCATTGGCTCCTCTTATCATTTTCTTAGCAGGATATTATACAGAGCAAACATTTTTAATGTTGATGAAAGCCCATTTTATAATTTTTATTTTATAAATCATGCTTTAGATATTATGTTTAAGAAATGTTTGCTTTACCCCAACTCATAAGACTTTCTTCTATGAGTTTTGTAATTTGGAGTTTTACTCACACTATTTTGAGAATCATTATGAAATAATCAAATTTTTTTAAAATACAATTTTTTTCAAATGGATATCTAATCATGTTTTATTTCTCCACTGAGCTGTCTTTGCATCTTTGCTGAAAATTAATAGATTCTGTATGCATAGGTCAATTTCTGGATTCTCTGTCCTGCTTTGTTGTTCTATTTGTCTGTCTTGAAGGCATCACCCCATTGTTTCTGTTATTGTGGTGGATTAATAAGACACATTGACCTGGAGAAGGGCATGGCAACCCACTCCAGTGCTCTTGCCTGGAGAATCCCATGGGCACAGGAGCCTGGCGCACTGCAGTCCATGGGGGGGTTGCACAGAGCTGGACACAACTGAGGGACTGAGAGCAAGAAGATGCATAGAAGTCAGGGAGCAAAAGTCCTCCAATCCGGTCCTTCTTCTTCAGACTTGTTTTAGCTATTCTGTTCTGTTTCACTGAAGTTTAGAATCAACTTCCTAAATTCTACCAGAAAATTATGTTGGGATTTTGATTATAATTGTTAAATCTATAGATCAATTTGGGAAAAACTGATCGCTTAATAAAACAAAGTCCTCTGACCCATAAACGCAATACAAATTTCCAGTTTTGTTTTATCTGCTCTTTAATTGTCTCAGTTTTGTAATCTTCATATACAGGTCTTGCAACCACCAACTCTTTGGGATAAACTATTCCTCTTGCACCATATTGTAGAATCACAAACCAAACAGCATTCTGTCTCTTCATTTAAAATTTTTGACACTTCACTTAGCACAAACATTTGTATTCATTTTGGTATTTTAAGAGATTATAGTATCATTTGTCTCTCTCTCTTCTTGTTTTTTTTTGGGGGGGGGGTGCTTTTTTAAGTTCCAGGACTGAGGTGAGTGTTTCATATAGTCCATCCTCATTCCAGCTCAGCCTTGTTTCACATCTCTGCTAAGTCACTTCAGTCATGTGTGACTCTTTTCAACCCTATGGACAGTAGCTTTCAGGCTCTTCTGTCCTCGGGATTCTCCAGGCAAGAATAGAGGACTGGGTTGCCATGCCCTCCTCCAGGATGTTTCATATTTACTGATGCTAATTTTTTAATTTCAGTTTCCAGTGGTCATTCTTAGTATATAGAAATGCAATCAACTCTTGTGTATTGATCTTGTATCCTAGAAACTTCCTAAACTAACTTATTGGTTTAGACACAGTTTCTATAGACTCATTTAGATTTTCTATGTATTGTAGTTGGACATGTTGCCAGTTTTCTGAAAGAGATTGAATAGAATTGTTATATTTTTCTGTTAAATCTTTGGTAGGATTCATTATGGAAACCATCCAGGCCTGGTGTTTTCTTTGTGGGAAGGATTTTAACTATAAATTCAACTTTCTTAACAAATCTAAAGTTTTTTGGTCTCTTTTTCTTTCTTAAGTCACCTTGTGTGTGTGTGTGTGTGTTCAGTGGGCTCTCTGTCCATGGGATTCTCCTGCAAGAATACTGAAGCGGGCTGCCATTTCCTCCTCCAGGGGGATCTTCCTGACCCAGGGATTGAACTACCATCTCCTGAGTCTCCTGCATTGCAGGTGGATTCTTTACAGCTGAACCACTGGGAGAGTCCTAATATAACTTTATTATCATGCTAATTGCTGGAGAATCTNTGCCATTTCCTCCTCCATGGGGATCTTCCCGACCCAGGGATTGAACTACCATCTCCTGAGTCTCCTGCATTGCAGGTGGATTCTTTACAGCTGAACCACTGGGAGAGTCCTAATATAATTTTATTATCATACTAATTGCTGGAGAATCTATTTATATGTCATGTTTCACATTCCTAATACTGCTAATTGACTCTTTCTTTCTTTCTTTCCTTTTCTTTTTTTTTACTGATCATTCACCTCTCTTCTAGAAAAAAGAACACTCTGAATGCATTGATTTTTAAATTGCTTTTCTGTTTTTTATTTCATTGACTTTCCAGTTCAATTTTTACTATTTTATTTTACTTTGAATATCAGTTGCCCTTTTTAGTTTCTCAAGATAGGAAGATTTGACTATTTTCTTTTCTAACATAGGTGTTTAGTGTTGTAAATTTTTTATTTAACTACTGCTTTAGCTGCATCCCACAAATTCTATTATATGGTGCTTACATTTGCATTCATTTCAANTTTATTTTACTTTGAATATCAGTTGCCCTTTTTAGTTTCTCAAGATAGGAAGATTTGACTATTTTCTTTTCTAACATAGGTGTTTAGTGTTGTAAACTTTTTATTTAACTACTGCTTTAGCTGCATCCCACAAATTCTATTATATGGTGCTTACATTTGCATTCATTTCAAAATAATATCTAATTTCCCTTTTTACTTCTCCTCTTCCCTGATAGCTCAGTTGAAAAAGAATCCATCTGCAGTGCAGGAGACCTCAGTTTGACTCTTGGGCTGGGAAGATCCGCTGGAGAAGGGATAGGCTACCCACTCAAGTAGTCCATGGGGTCACAAAAAGTCGGACAAGACTGAGCAACTTTCACTTTCACTGACACTTGAGTGTGTTACTTAGTATCCAGTTATTTAGGATTTTTTCATATATATTTCTATTTCTGGTTTCTAATCTATTACTGAACTCAGACTTGGCTGCTCACCACTCAAAAGCGACAAATCAAGAGGCAAGTATCAGTAGAAGGGAAGTTGCTTTAATTAGAAAAGTTGGCAATCTGGGGAGAAAGTAGACTCATGTCCCAAGACCAGCTCCAAAGGTTCTGCTCAGCCATGACAGCTGAGCTTGGACAGCTTTCAAAGGGATAAGGCAGCGAGTGGCGGGGGGCTGTCTCAGCGAATCACTGAGGCAGGAGTTTGGATTCTGCATCCTCCTTCATTGCATGCAGACTGGCTGACTCTTCAGATGTTATCTTGTCCTTGCAGGACTGAAGAGGGGTCTGCTTCATTCTTACTTCTCTTCATCTACAAAAAGAATCAACAGGTTAAGCAAGGCATGGTGTGCATTCAGAAGAGCGTAAGTTAAGAGCTAGGTTAAATCGCCTGGTGATCTGATTCTTACAATTAGGTTCTTTTAATGTTAGAGGGGAACAAATATGGGCCAACAGGAAAGGGGCGAAGAGCTGCTTTCAATTAAAAAACTATATGTTCAGAGATTATATTTTGCATGAATTTAATCTAAATTATTGCCAGCTTTTGTGACCTAGAGTACAGTCTATTTTGATAAATAGTGCATTGCACTCGAACGTTAATTCTGCCATAATGTGTACTATCAAGGTCAGTTAGGTCAGGCGACCAGACGTGTTGTTCAAGTTTCCTCTATCTGTCTTAATTTGTCGTCCAGTTGTTCTATAAACCACTGAAAGAGAAATATTGAAATTTCCTAATCTGATGTGAACTTGTCGGGTTCCCCCTGCAGTTTATCAGTGTGTGCCTCATGCACTGAAAGCATCGCTATTATGCACATCCATTCAAGATCCTCTGGTATGTGGGTGAATTTAAAAAGCCCAGGAGAGCATCCATGGCCCCACCTTGCACTTGCATGTACTGTTAACCATCCTGAGGTCTCACCCTGCTTCTCCATAACTAGGAATAAACCATATGTCTCCCAAACTACACTGCCTTCAGAAAGAATTATTCAAACACATATTTTTAAGGCATCTGTGTTCCTCTTTTTAAGGTACTGGAAATCTCACTGGGGAAGCAAGACCTTGACACAGGAGGAGCCGCGCAAGGCTGTTTGTTAACAGCCAGACCTAGCTCAGAAGCACTCTGCAGGAGTCCAAGCGGACTGGAGTTCAAGCAAGCCTGCGTCTTGCAGGTGCTTTCACTCTTTTGTTCTTCCTTCCTCCTCCCTCCCTCTCTTTCCCTCCCCCGTTCCTTCCTTCCTTCCCTTCCTTTCGTATTTCCTTTGTACCTAATCAGTGTTGCTTTCTTTGTCTAAAGAGGATGCACAGTTTATTCAAATAAGATCCCTGACCTTGGAGTATATAAAATGTTGGCTTGAAAGAAGTGGGACTTGAGTTGGGCCTTGAAAGATAAAAGCTGAAGGATGTATTCTGTAGGATGAAGAACGTATTTGGTACATTCACTATAAAGTGAATTCTGTATTTGCTTGTAAGACTCGAAAATTTTACATCTTCTATTTGATCTTTGTTGATCAAAAAGTAAGGTGCTTGATTTTTTCCCCATTGTTATTGAATCATATATACTTAATAAATGTGAGCTGAGGAGGAGATACTGATAGGTGAAAAAACATTGCTTATCACATCACCTATATATAATCACTGCAGACATTTTGGTATTTCTCTAATTTTTTCCTGTTTATTAAATGGAATCATATCCTGATCTTTTCTTGATATTATCTTCAGAATTTTCTATTTGGTTGTAATTTTTCAATAGTGGCTAAGTAACAGTTTATTTCAAAATTGCCCTATACTTTCTATCTAGATTAGTAAGTTTCCCTTATTTAAAATATTCTGACAGTAGATTTTTATGAATTGTGTCTTTGTTATTTTAATGTTTTGTAGGTGAAGGGAACTTTTTGAGGCCTTCTCAATTTTCAGACAAGAAACTGAGTGTGTGGGTGATTAACTGAGTTCCTAGAGCTACAGTTCTCAATCTTTACCATGTATGAGGATCACCTGGGGATCTTATGAAAATAAAGATTGTGATTCATATAGATGAACTTATTTGCAAAGTAAAGATAGAGACACAGACATAGAGAATGAACATATGGATACCAAGGGGGTAGGGGGGTGGAATGAACTGGGAGATTGGGATTGACATATACGCACTACTCCCTATAAAATAGGTGACTAATGAGAGCCTTCTGTATGGCACAGGAAACTCTACTTAACACTCTGTGGTGAACTGGATTGGAAGGAAATCCAGAAAAGAAGGAATACAGCTGATGCACTTTGCTGTACAGAAGAAACTAACCCAACATTGTAAAGCAACTAAACATCAATAAACATCTAAAAAAAAAAAAAAAGATTAGGATTCAGTGAGCTTGAAGTGGAGCCTGATGTTCTTCACTTCTGATGACCTCCCAGGAGATACACATGATGCTCAAAATATGATCCATGAATCAGGTGAAGGATTTGAACCCTAAAATGTCTGTCTGCAAAGCCCAACCTGACCAACTACTTAGTACTGACTCTTAACTAGGATAAGGCTCCAGTGATAACTAAGTCCAATGGGAGGAAGCTTTTATATGTAATTGAAATTTAATTTGATTATCTTAGTTGGAGGATATTTTTGGAGATATGCAAGCTCTGGCTGAGTACCAGTATATGGAGAGATTTAAGAGAAATACAGTAATGGAGGAGAGTAGCTATCATCTGATGACCTTGAAGGTCTTTCCTATCCCAAGGTTAAGACTTCATACATTAATATTGAATACTTCAATGTTTATCTGAATGGTTAGCTCCTTAGACACTCAAGATGCAAGGAGCCACTTTCTGATAGAAGTTGCATTTCCAGGCAGGAAAAACCAGATGAAACTAGCACATTTCTTTTTTTAACCAGACCTGGTAGGAGTTAGAGACCCAGGAGGTGGCCAGAGTTGTCACATACTTGTCACATGAAAAAAAATTCTCTCCCCACCTTTTTTTTTTTTTTGAAAAATAAAACCTCACATTTGAGAAATTTTCAGAAATATAATTTGCATTTGAAGAAAATGTCAGAATTATTTAACACAAGAGGGTAGCAAAAGTAAAAATGTAAATGATGGGGGTCTCTTTACAAAAGGAAGATAGTGTCGCTTCTTAGTACAGACACATTTCTCTTTACAAGGTTTTCAAATGATAATGTTCTCCTTGAAACGTGTTAAATGTCTGAGCCATAAATTTCAAATTGTCATTGTCTGTCTGATGAGTTCCAGCCTGAGAGTGGAAGAGCCTGCTTGCTTTTCACGCAAGCTCCATTAAAACTACTGAAAATTCCCATTTGGGGTATTGATTTTATTTAAGTTTTCCAAACACTGGAGGCCCTGATTGATAATATGTAGGTGGGTAGGGAGGCCAGTGGTAAAGAACCTACCTGTCAATGCATGTAGACATAAGAGACGCAGGTTCCACCCCTGGGTTGGGAAGATCCCCTGGAGGAGGGCACGGCAACCCACTCCAGTATTCATGCCTGGAGAATCTCCATGGACAAAGGAGCCTGGCGGGGTGAGCACCAGAGGATCACATAGAGTCAGCCAGGACTTAAGCAACTTAGGTGCATGCACGTAAGAGGCAATGCCTTAGAGACACCTACCCGGTGCAGCCCATCTGCTTCCAGCGTTCTGGACACCCATTTCCAGGGACCTGTCAGACTTCCCTCCATGGGCTGGATACCTGCTGCTCAGTCTGTCTAATATCAAGCTCACTATCCACCCTCCCTCCCAAACCAGGTCCTCCTCCTGATTCTGAGTAAATTTATTTCATGTCAGTTTCCTTTTCTACAAAAAACACCAATCAGATTCTCCAACACCTGACCCCTACCTTCACATCAAGTACGGTTGATTCCTATGTTACAAAGGGTTCAAAAATTTCATCTCCACTGACTCCATCCAGTGGGGAAAAGAGTACGTCAAGGCTATATATTGCCAGACTGCTTATTTAACTTATACACAGAGTACATCATGAGAAATGCTGGACTCGATGAAGCACACGCTGGAATCAAGATTGCTGGGACAAATATCAATAACCTCAGATATGCAGATGACACCACCCTTATGGCAGAAAGTGAAGAACCATAGAGCCTCTTGATGAAAGTTAAAGAGGAGAGTGAAAAGTTGGCTTAAAACTCAACATTCAGAAAACTAAGATCATGGCATCTGGTCCCATCATGAAATAGATGGGGAAACAGTGACAGACTTTATTTTTGTGGCTCCAAAATCACTGCAGATGGTGACTACAGCCATAAAATTAAAAGATACTTGCTCCTTGGAAGAAAAGGTATGACCAACCTAGACAGCTTATTAAAAAGCAGAGACATTACTTTGCCAACCAAGGTCCATCTAGTCAAGGCTATGATTTTTCCAGTGGTCATGTATAGATGTGAGAGTTGGACTGTAAAGAAAGCTGAGTGCCAAAGAATTGATGCTTCTGAACTGTGGTTTTGGAGAAGAATTTTGAGAGTTCCTTGGACAATGAAGAGATCCAACTGGTCCATTCTAAGGAAAATCAGTCTTGAATATTCATTGGGAGGACTGATGCCGAAGCTCCAATACTTTGGACACCTGATGCAAGGAACTGACTCATTGGAAAAGACTCTGATGCTGGGAAAGATTCAAGATGGGAGGAGAATGGGGTGGCAGAGGATAAGATGATTGGATGGCGTCACTGACTCAATGGACATAAGTTTGAATAAACTCTGGGAGTTGGTGATGGACAGAGAGGCTTGACTTGCTGCAATCCATGGGGTTGTAGAGAATCAGACATGCCTGAGCGACGGAAGTGAACTGAACTGAACTGACTCCATCCACGTTCCCGCTGATTTAGGATGACTTACTGCTATTCAATCAGGTTAACATGGGAATTAGTAACCCCATTTTACAGATGAGAGAATAGAAACTGAGAGAGATTACGGTTTGTCCCAGATCAAAGAATAGTACTATTAAGTTGAGAATGGAAAAAAAAGAGTGAGGGGAGAAGGGGAGGGAAAGCCCTCCTTGAAGATTTTATCCTATAAGCAATTTGAAAGGGTACAAGCATTTTGAGAACATTCAGCGGTAGTGAATAGGATTAGCAGGTGAAAATTCTTATATATATATATATATATATATATATATATATACGCATATATATATATAGAGAGAGAGTGCTAGTGTTCAGTTGCTCAGTCTTGTCTGACCCTGCAGCCCTATGAACTGTAGCCAACTAGCTTCCTCTGTCCACGGGATTTCCCAGGCAAGTATACTGGAGTGAGTTGCCATTTCCTCCTCCAGGGGATCTTCCCAGCGTGGAGATTAAACCCAAGTCTCCCGCATACTACATTGGCAGCTGGTTTCTTTGACACTGTGCCCATCTGGCAAGCCCATATATCTCATGATACGTTTGTGTTAGTCACTCAGTGTGTCCGACTCTTTGTGACCCCATGGACTGTAGTCCACCAGGCTCCTCTGCCCATGGAATTCTCCAGACAAGAATACAGGAGTGGGTTGCTATTTCCTTCTCCAGGGGATCTTCCTGACCCAGGGATCGAACCCAGGTCTCCTGCATTAAGGGCAGAGTCTTTACCATCTGAGTAAAGGGGGCTGCCAATCATGATATCATATATCTGTATATGATGTATATGTATGTATGTAAGATGTTAATGAAAAAACAAGATCTGAATCACTTTGCTGTACACCAGAAACTAACACAACATTGTAAATGAACTATATTTCAATAAAATTAGTTTAAATAATACAAAACCCACTTTCGAGTGTGATCTGATGTTCCCTTTTGAAACAATGAATTCCCTTTACACTATACAATTATATTTAGTCCAACACCCACAGCTCTGCTTGCTGAAACATACCCTGGTTTGTTTCTGAGGAAGTTACCCCTTGCCTGCCAGTAACCAGAACCTTCTGGGAAGAAGCAGGTGCCAGGGTCCAGGCCCCACCTCTGGCTGGTTCTCTGGGGGCCATATGTCCTGAGAGGCCCAGCCAAGGCCAGCAAGGCTAGCATCCCAGGTTTCCCAAGGCCAGTGTTTTTATTACANCCAGAACCTTCTGGGAAGAAGCAGGTGCCAGGGTCCAGGCCCCACCTCTGGCTGGTTCTCTGGGGGCCATATGTCCTGAGAGGCCCAGCCAAGGCCAGCAAGGCTAGCATCCCAGGTTTCCCAAGGCCAGTGTTTTTATTACAGTTTCCTTTTCTCCATCACAGAAGCTGAGACGACACCACACAGAGAGCAGAGGAAGCAGAGTTCAAAAATGAGGCCTTGCAATGCTTTTGACTGATGAGATGGTTAGACAGCATCATCGACTCAGTGGTCATGAGTCTGAGCAAACTCCGGAAGTTATGAAGAACAGGTAAGCCTGGCATGCGGCAGTCCATGGGGTCACAAAGAGTAGGATGCCACTGAGTGACTGAACACCAGCCACAACAAAGTTTTTGAACTTAAGTCAAACTTTTCTTAAACTGTAATCTACTCCTGGTACTTTGCAGTTGCCCAAGATATCAGTCTCTCCCTCCTCTATCTTCTGCTTTCTTTTCTTAAGCAACTTGAGTTTTTTAAAATGGCCATTGAAAGACACCTAAATAGCATATCCTTTTATGGCTACTAAATGTGCAAAATTGTAAAAAAAATCAAAATTTGGCAAGATTGTGGGGAATAGGCTTTCTCCTACACAACTCCCATAAATATAAACTGGCATATATATATATATGTATGTGTATTTATATGTGTGTGTGTGTATATATATACACATTATATATATAAGTTTAAAAATGTATATATACCTTAGCATTCAAAAATTCCACTTAAAATTTTTTATCATAAATAATCTAGAATGTGTGACACAAATTAGTCAGAAGAAGCATTCACAATTGTAATTTATAACATCAAAAAATTGACGGCAAGCAGCCAAAAATAGGAGATAGAGAGTGAGACACCCACACAGCACAAACCAAGCAGAATTTAAAATAATCCTGTGGGAGAATATTGACTTGTCAAAATGTTCATAGAATACTACTGAGTAAAATAAAGACTATGAATTATAGGTACCATATTTATTTTGTTTGCTTGTTTTTAGTTGCTTAATTGTGGGTGACTCTTTGTGACTCCATGGACTGTAACCCTGAGGCTCCTGTGTCCATGGGATTTTCCAGGCAAGAATATTGGAGTGGGTTGTCATACCCTACTCTAGGGGATCTTTCTGACCCAAGGATTGAAACCAGGTCTCCTGCATTGGCAGGTGGATTCTTTACCACTGGACCACCTGGGAATTTTACTTTTGCTTATGAGAGTGTAGATTTATATTCCTGTACAGGTTATGAGGAGAGTATCCCCCTGTATATTATCAGTACATTTCAAACTTTTTCCTTTGTGATTATATTTCTTTTTAAAATGTGCTTAAGATCACAATTACTAAAATAACATTTAAGGTTTTTTAAAGAAAAATATATATTACATTACAGAAAAATTATAAAAAGCCAAAGACAAGACTCCATATATAAATCCCTGAAGGGCATATAGTCATTCTCATCCTCATACAACTGGGTATCTTACATTGCAGGCTTTTTCCAGTTGCTTTATATTACAGCAGCTAGAATATATGCACAGTTTTGTATCCTGTTTTTCTCAGGATATTTTGGGGGGATTATCTGATAGCTGTATTGGTATTAGTGTTTCCCTAGATCATTATCAGATATTTCTACCCATCATTCTTAGTGGTTATGTAACATCCCATGTTGGTTACCATTCCATGAATCTGTTGTACTTTTCTTTAACCATTCCCATATTGTTGGACAAGGAGGCTGTATAATCCTTCAAAAATAAACTCTGCATCACTGCGTATTTTGGATGGTTCCCTTATGTGAAACCCCCAGAACAAGGCTCATTTCTTCACCTAAGGAAGGGCACTTCCAAAGGCACTATGTAAATGATGCAACTGCAGAGGGCGAGTTGCAGTGTGCCCTGGTCTGCCTCGCACCAGACCTGCTTCTTACTGCAGGAGCTGTGAACGCAGCTCCCTCTGCCCGAGCCCTGCCGGGACCATTCTTTCAGGTGTGATGGAAGCAGAGAGGTAGTGATGCCCAGAAGGAGGTTGGGACCAGCCCAAGGGCCTGCTGGGGCAAAGTTCAGAGACTGAAGCTGGATAAGGTCTTTGCAGTTACTCCTAAGTTCAACCTAAGGCTTAGTGGCCGTTGACTGAGTCAGTATCTGACCTGGAGCCTGGTTGGGTGAGGCACTGAGCCATTTACTCGGGTCCAAGGCTAGAAAGTGGAGACCCGGTAATGGATGGTTGCTGGGGTTGGGGCTGGGGTTGTTTTTCCCCCTGAAAGAGAGAGAGTAATGGAGGGAGGTTGGTCTTGAGTCAGGAGGCCTTTGGTTCTACCAGCCAAATATATGACTCTGAGGTCTTCCCGACAAAATGGGCCGATAATACCCGCTCTGCCTGGGAGGTTGAGAGCCATCAATGAGACAATGGATAAGAAAGTCCTTTGTAATCTCTAGTGACGTGTCCCGATGAGGGTTAAAGATCTTCCATGCTTGATAAAGGTAAGAAAATGGCAAGGGTGCCTGCTTATTCTGGTGGTTTCTTCATTTATTCCACTTTTGAGGAATGCCTGCTGGGTGTCAAGTCCTATTTTAGATGCTTGGGATGCAACAGTGGACAAGACTAGAAGGCCTTTCACGGAACTTCACATCCAACCAGGTGGAGGCAGACACTGTTGTAAACAAGAGATCTTCAGAAAATGGTACCAAAAGAAAAATAAAAGGAAGTGATGCAATAGAGATGCAGGACGAAGAGACAGGGCTTTCTTCTGTGAGCAGAAGCTCTCTAACAGGTGTGTCGACCTTGTGTTGAGTTCTGAAAGGCAGACAGCAACAAACCAGCTGAAGATCAGCCAAGCTTTTCCGAGGAGAAGGGATAGAAATGACCAGAGCGTGGAAGTGGGGACAACCTTGAAGGGCGCTCTAGACTGAGTGTGTGCTCCCCCAAATTCCTGTGTTGAAACCTAATCCCAAGTGTGATGGTGTCAGGTGGTGGGCCATTTGGAAGGTGATGAGGTCATGAGGGTGGTGCTTTGTGAGTGGAATTTACGTCCTTATAAGAAGAGGTGTTGGGGGCCAGTGTAAGGAATCCCGCCTCTGACAAAGTCATGTGGAAGGAAGCCTGACAAAAACGCAAGGATGTGATCAGGTTTCAGGGGTTCCCCCTGGAATTTCCTGAGCATCCACCCCCCCAAAAAATAAGAATCTGCCAGCCTTTGTACTCTGCTTTTCCACTCTCTGACACACTCTGGAAAAAATTCAAATCAGGGCTTTAGTCTTCTGCATTTGAAAGGGATGTTTCAGTTAAACCCCTCTGATAGCTCTCTAGCTTGCCTAACAGGTTCCCCAGACCTCTTACAGCTTGTGAATTGCTTACAGCCCCCAACCACGAGAACCACAAAGCTTAAAAGCATCTTAAAGATACAGAGCCTTTTCTAAAGAGTTAAAAATCATATTGGTGACAGGTTTTCACTGTTGACTCGATGATTCCTGCCAGGCCTCTATCTTCTTTATCTTTTAGGCACCTGGGAGGATGTTCCAGTCACCTATAAGATGTCCTTTTCATTATAGGCAACTGGAATGCTAAAGTAGGAAGTCAAGAAACACCTGGAGTAACAGGCAAATTTGGCCTTGGAATACAGAATGAGGCAGGGCAAAG
>SJYV01034532.1:18072-57782 GCA_006410875.1 Neotragus pygmaeus | reverse complement strand
TTAGCAACACTAGACTTTTGAGTTAATTACTTTTCTTTTGTTATAAATCACTGTACTCCTTTTACTTGTTATAAATTGCTGTATCTTTGCTATGTAAGAATGTAACTTTATTTAGTGCTTTCTGAGAGTGGCACCAGACTTTGGGAAGATCAACACAAATAAGTCTTCTGGTTGACAAACCGTTATCAGAAAAAAGGCTGTAAAATGTTAATTGGCCCTTTTTGGCCGGAAGATGATGTAAATTACCTAAGACTTGTGTATACAACTAGGTATGCAGAGAGAAAAGACTGGTTTTGGTAAGAGTCTGGGCTGCTAACACTGCATAACTTTGTATTACCCGTTGATCTCTATGTACAATCAAAAAGGTATAAAAGGCCTTTCCAGACAATAGGAGCCAGAGCTAGTCGCTGGACTGGTTTCCCCCGTGTCTCTCTCTCTCTCTTTTTCTCCCTCTCCCTCCCTCTCCTCTTTACTCTAATTTCAGGCTGAATTCCCATCTGGAGCGGGCGGCTCACCAAGTCTGCTTACTTGTCCCGGCTTCTAAGACCCGCACGAAAGGGAGCCTAAGGCAGGGCACCCTTAGATATTCAAGTGGGCACCGGTGGCCCCACGTAAATGGTGCAAGCTCCTTGTCTGGAACTTTATTGGCCTCCCCCATAAGCCAAGTTATTCAGCCTTCTGTCTGCACTTAATTTTCCTACTACACTATTTCTTCCTAATCTAATCTTATATTTCTATATTAATAAATAAATAAGTCTTTCCTCGCCAACGCCGTCCCTGCTTCAAATTCCCTGGATCCACCAGGGCTGGACCCCGGCAGAGAGGCACCATTAACTAGATTTATTGTGATCATTTTGTAGTATATGCATATACTGAATCATTTTGTGGTGCACCCGAAGCCAGCACACGTACAGGTGACTCAGTGGTAAAGAACCCACCTGCTAACACAGGAAATGCAGGAGACACAGGTTCAATCCCTGGGTGTGGAAGATCCCCTGGGGAAGGAAATGGTACCCAGTTCAGTATTCTTGCCTGGAAAATCCCATGGACAGAGAAGCCTGGTGGGGTACAGTCTATAGCATTACAGAGACAAACACAACTGACCACGTACTCCTACACTTGAAACCAATATAATGAAAGAAAAAAATGTGTCTCCATGAGTTGATAATTGATGAAGATGTTTGATAGTTAATATAGCACAGGGGTCCCCAACCTCTGGGATCTAATGCCTAATGATCTGAGGTGGAACTGTAAAAGAAGTAAAGTGGAATAATAATGGAAGTAAAGTGTACTATAAATATAATGCATTTGAATAGATCTGAAACCTCCCCCCAACCAATACGGGGGAAAATTGTCTTCCATTGAACCTATCTTCTGCTGCCAAAAAGTTTAGGGGTCACTGATACAGAATTCCCTTTTCCCTACTTTGGTATATGTTTAAAATTATCCAAAATTAAAAGTTTAAAATAAAAATTTTATAATAACAAAAGAAGGAAGCCACAGACCTTCCTTTCTCTGTCATGTGAGACCACCTGCAAGCCAAGAAGATAGTTCACAGTAGAACCCAGCCCTGTTGGCACCTTGATCTTGGACTTCCAGCCTCCAGAGCTAAGAGAAAATAAATTTCTACTGTTAAGTCACTCAGGATGTGACATTTTGTTATAGGAGCCTGAAGCAAACTTAATGAGCCCATAGGTCTGTATCAGATCAGTGCAGTCGCTCAGTCATATCTGACCCCACAGACTGGAGCACGCCAGGCTTCCCTGTCCATCACCAACTCCTGGAGCTTGCTCAAACTCATGTCCATCAAGATGGTGATGCTATCCAACCATCGCATCCTCTGTTGTCCCTTTCTCCTCTTGCCTTCAGTCTTTTTGAGCATCAGGGTCTTTTCCAGTGAATCAGTTCTTCGCATGTGGTGGCCAAAGTACTGGAGCTTCAGCTTCAGCATCAGTTCTTCCAATGAATATTCAGGACTGATTTCCTTTAGGATGGACTGGTTGGATCTCTTTGCAGTCAAAGGGACTCTCAAGAGTCTTCTCTAACACCACAGTCCAAAAGCATCAATTCTTTGGTGCTCAGTTTTCTTTATGGTCCAACTCTCATATGCATGACTACTAGAAAAACCATAGCTTTGACCAGATGGACCTTTGTCGGCAAAGTAATGCCTCTGCTTTTTAATAAGCTGTCTAGGTTGGTCATAACTTTTCTTCCAAGGAGCAAGCGTCTTTTAAGTTGGTGGTTGCAGTCACTATCTGCAGTGATTTCGAAGCCCAAGAAAATAAAGTCTGTCACTGTTTCCATTGTTTCCCCATCTATTTGCCATGAGGTGATGGAACCAGATGCCATAATCTTAGTTTTTTGAATGTTGAGTTTTAAGCCAGCTTTTTCACTCTCTTCTTTCACTTTCCTCAAGAGTCTCCTTAGGTCCTCTTTGCTTTCTGCCATAAAGGTGGTGTCATCTGTGTATCTGAGCTTATTGATATTTCTCCCTGCAATCTACAGGTCTGCACAGGTTTGTTTACAACTTGCTCCTTGGGTAGCAGAATGTCTGTAGTTAGGTCATATGCTAAACAGGGGTGAGATTGCCCTCCAAAAGCAAAGACTGTTTTTTGTTTTTTTTTATGTGACACAAAAAGATTTTGCAGTTTCTATGTATAAAGCACAATATATATATATGATATATGCACAAATACACAGTGTATCTGTGACATTAAAATTTCATGGGAGGAGTTAATTAGGAAACCAATATCTTCAAAAGGTCCTTAAAGAGTCAATCGTGAGGGACTTTCCTGGTGATCCAGTGGTTAAGAATCCTCTTTCCAAGCAGGGGACATGGGTTCAACCCCTGGTCAGGGGACTCAGGTCCCCACAAGCTGTGAGGCAGCTAAGCCCCCATGCTGCAACGGAGACTCCATGCAGCCAAATAAATAAGAATAAAACAAATAAAATAAAATTTAAAAAGAGTCTACAGTGGGAAATAGACTGAGAAATATTGAGTTGGAGCCAGTCAGTGATGAGGTTTTCTTTTACAGCAGGAACATGAATTCTAAATCCTCAGACATGGTCCTTCCAACATCACCTACCATGAGCTCTCAAGAGACACATACAGAAAACCAACATGGAAGAAGGAAGCTTGTTACTAGCTGAGACTTTGGTCATTCTAGCTAAGTTGTGAGAGTCAGAAAATTCCACCCAGAAGAGGTTCAGTAGGAGAGAACTTACTTTTCCTGTCACAGAAATGAATCCCAGAAGTAAGGAGTCTCAGACTGACATGGCAGCTTCACAATGACCTTGAGCACTGGTTCCTTCCTCATGGTCTAAAAATGGTTGCTCGAACTCAGCCATTATGTCTGAAGCCCAAGCAGCTGTAAGAAGGAGATGCAGAAGAAGTCATATGTCTTTCCTTTGAGGACACTTCCAAGAGTTGGTGCATATCACTTCTGTTTACAACCCATTGCCATAACTCACTCAGCATGACCTTTCCCAGTGGCATGGGATGTCGGAAATAAACTCTTCATTCAGGGCAGTTCAGCTCAGGTTGGATACTGTCTTATTCAGGAAGAGAACAGATGCTGGGGGACCTCCAGCAGTCTCTGCCACAATGTGTAAATCTCATGCAGACCTTCTGTCCTGGGCAGTCCGACCTATATGATGCAGAATCAGGAGGAGTCCTTGGCCTAGATGAAAAGAATTTCCTGGGTTCCTGTCCCTGAGGCCTTCCTCTAGTTGCTGATGAATTTTTTAAGGCGACGATGAAACAGTGAGATGCAGATGGCACATTTTGCTAAAGAACACTGGCTCCAGGTACCATTTTAATTTAAATATTGGAGAGAGAGACTGAGAAGGGAGAGAGAGGCATCGTTATTTTTTCAGATTTCTTTATATTCTTTTACAGCATTGTATCGCCCACTAGTATGATCTGATTAGCATTCTAGAACATGACTCATCCTCCACACTCACTATTTTTTCTTGCCAGGGGTGGGGGAGGAGGAAGAGAAGCTCAGGCACTCCTTTACCCTACAGGCTACCCTCTTCCAGGAGGTGCCTGAAGCAGAAGGAAGATGAGGGATGAAGAGTGTTGCGGGATCGGTCACGTGTGGTTGGAGGTCTCCAGGGAGAGGTCCACAAGGCAGTGCATGGAGAAGTGAAGTGGAGTCGCTCAGTCGTGTCCAACTCTTTGTGACCCCATGGACTGTAGTCTGCCAGATTCTTCTGTCCATGGGATTCCCCAGGCAAGAATACTGGAATGGGTAGCCATTTCCTTCTCAGGGGATTTCCTCAACCCAGGGATCGAATCTGGGTGTTCCACACTGCAGGCAAACTCTTTACTGTCTGAGCCACTAGGGAATCCTAGTTCACAGAGAGCCCCGACTAACTAAGGAGCAGATTCCAGAAGGGATCTTGTGGATATTACATGCTGAGTGCTGTCATCACAGTATGAGTAGTGACTCAGTAGTAAAGAATCTGCCTGCAATGCAGGAGACTTCGATCCCATCCCTGGGTCAGGAAGATTCCCTAGAGAAGGAAAAGGCAACCCACTCCAGTATTCTTACCTGGGAAATCCTATGGACAGAGAAGCCTGGCAGCTACAGTCCATGGGGTCAAAAAGAGTCAGACACGACTTCACGACTTTACACCAACAATGACATGTGGATGGAAGGAAGAGAAGAGGGGCAGGATCCATAGATACCATTATGTCAGAGGTGCCAGAAATGGGAAAGGGACATTTAAAGCAGAGCAAAGGATCTGAGACACATTTGGGGGGATGCTTCTTGTTTGAGGTGGGATGGGAGACACATTTGGGGGCATGCTTCTTGTTTGAGGTGAAGGTCACAAGATGCAGAGAATGGTAGAGGTGGAGGGTGGAGCGGGAATATCTGTTGCAGATGGATTTGCTTTAGGGAAAGAGTGGCAAGCATGATTCCAGTTACTTGGCTCTAAATGTCCTTTATGAAGTTAATAGATTTTGGTCATTAAGAAACAAGGAGCTGAACCAAGAGGTGATAGATAAGCACTGAACCTGGGAGGTTTTTGAGCCCAAACTCTTCTAAACCTGGGATATAACAACTTTGAGAGCTGAAGGACATGGGGGGCTATATGTTGGAGAACCCATTCCACAGTGTTGTTGAAACCAAGGCAGTACTGAGTTGAGTTGTGTCCCCCCAAAATTCACTTGAAACCCAAGGGTGTGACCTTAATTGGAAGTACAGCCTTTGTAGGCATGATCAATTTGGTGAAGATGGACTTGGGTGAGCCCTAAATCCAATATGGCAGGTGTCTTTATAAGAAGGAGAAAAAGCATACAGAGATGAGCAGGAAAGATCATGTGATGATGAAGGGAGAGATTGGAGGAAGGGTCTACAGATGAAGCAAGGTCAGCCAGCAACCAGCAGAAACTGGAACAGGTGAGGAAGAATCCTCGGCTGGAGCCCTCAGAGGGAGCACAGCTCTACCAACACCTTCATTTCAAATTCTGTCCTCCAGAACTATGGAGGGATAAAATTCTGCTGCTTGAGGGAATGAAGGAGTGCTCAGTTGTGTCTGGCTCTTTGTGACCCCATGGCCTGTAGCCCACCAGGCTGCTCTATCCATGGAATTCTTCAGGCAAGAATACTAGAGTGGGTCACCATCTCTTCCTCCAGATCTTCCTGACCCAGAGATCAGACCACCCTCCCCCAATGTTGTCTCCTATGTCTCATGCATCACAGGCAGATTTTTTTTTTTTTTTTTACCACTTGAGCCATCAGGAAATCCCTCTTAGGGATTGGCTTAGGCCAGTCTGCTTAGGGTAGCTTTTAATGCAGCCCAGAACGCGAGCGCACCAACCTGAGTGCGCCCCAGTGGCTCACCAGCACATCAGCAAAGGAGAGGGGTCTTGGGTTGGTGGCCCTTCAACGCAGTGTGTGCGCTTAGTCACGCCTGACTCTCTGCAACCACGTGGACTGCAGCCCCCAGGCTTCTCTGTCCACGGGATTTCCCAGGCAAGACTACTAGAGTGGGTTGCCATTTCTTTCTCCAGGAGATCTTCCCAACCCAGGGATTGAACCCATGTCTCTTGCATCTCCTGCATTAGCAGGCAGGTTCTTTAACACTAGCACCACCTGGGAAACCCAGGCAGGGACGGGGGTGATGGGGAAGTGACTTGACAGACCAAAGATGGAAGATGCAGAGGAGAGGACAGAGCCAGATTCACAAGTGACAGGACATGCCTTCAAGTCCTGAGAGGCCACTGGAGAGAGCCCTCCAGGAACACAGAAATAAAAAGCAGCAAGGCGCAGGCTGGCTTCGGTTGCCATGGCAAATGCACTCTCCCCCGCCTCACAATGCACCCGCCCCACCACAATCCTGCCACTCCAGACTGTAAATCCTTCCATAAATGCCGAGCACATAAAAAGCACGACTGCCCCTAGTCATTCTTATTTACCACTCCTATTTTAGAAACAAAATTAATTTGTACAATGCATCAAAGTGAATATGCCCTGAAGTCTAGAGAGCCAGTGAGCTGGAGCATTTGTGGCCAGCTCCATTGGTTGGGACGCCATGAGCGGCTCATGGGCTCAGGACTTGTCATTTCAGCTCTTGTGGTTTGGTGTCAGGCTGACTTGTACCCTAGGATCCTTGGACTTCCCAGGTGGTGCAGTGATGAAGAATCAGCCTGTCAATGCAGGAGATGCAAGAGACTCGAGTTCAGTTCCTAGGCTGGAAAAGGAAATGGCTACCCACTCTTGTATTCTTACCTGGGAAATCAGGACAGAAGAGCCTCGAGGGCTACCGTCCATGGGGTCACAAAGAGTCAGACACGACTGAGCACACAGATGTACACACACACACAGGATCCTCATCTGCCAATGAGGACACTGAATTGTCCAAGCCAAGATCTTTTCCATTGGAAAACTCCTACAGGAAGGCTGGCCCTGAGCAGTCGGTAGCTGAGAATGATCCCCTGACCGTCCTCTGTCTTGGATGGTGCACCCAGGGGTGCCGCTTTGCACCTTGCAGGATAGGAGGAGGAGGGTAAATTGCAGAAGGGTTTTACAGCACCATCACACGGACTTCTCATGTGACCCAAATGTCTAATTCTACTTTTTGTCTATCATTTGGGGCAAAATACCATGTGTAACAGTGTTAGCTAGTGTTTATTGAGTCAGACACTATCCTAATCACCTTTGATTTTTAACCTATTTTTTAATGTTTTTTTTTTCTTTTTTTTGATGAGGACCATTTAAAAAAGCTTTTATTGAATTTGTTACAATATTTTATTCTGGTTTAGTGTTTTGACCTTGAGGTGGCTCCCCAACCAAGGATGGAACCCACACCCCTACGTTGGAAAGTGAAGTCTTAACCACTGGACCCCCAGGGAAGTCCCACCTTTGAATTTTTAAATGTTACCATTCGCCTTGTATCTCTCAGGTGGGTACTGACATCTCTCCCACTTTACAGCAGAGAGCACTCGGTACAGTGGAGTTCAGGAGCTGACCCTACATGCTCTTAGCTACCATGCTCATCTGTCTTCCTAAATATGATTGGAGTAAAGGGACTTCATTTAACATCAAGATTAGATGGACCAGGTCTCACAGAGCAGGACCATGTCTGCAGGACTTCAGAGGGAGAGCCCCAACATCTTTATGTATATGTCTTTCCCATCCATTGTGCCATGGGTCAACCAGCCATCTTGAAGACACCCCAGAGGCAGTCAATTGAAAATTCACACTTTTGGGGCACAACTGCCTTTCCTTCAACATCGCACAGCTGCCGCTCCCTCCTCCCACATGGTCAGGATCCATGGGTTGTTGCACTGAGCCACTGGAAGTCCTTGGGACTCATGGTTACAAGTCCCTGTTGGTGTAGTCAACCAACTACACCAGGATCTGTGGTCAATTCTATGCACAAGGTCATCCGGAAGAGAAGATGAGGCCCTGGAGGGGTGGTGTGGGGAGACGGTGGTGGAATTGCTCCAATGTCTCCAAACCAGGATCTGAACCAGGATCCTGCAGGATCCCCGTGCAACTGAACCAGGATCCAAGGCTGCCAGACAAGCAGAGTGGGGCCCATGGGAGCTGCATCTGGCCCCACATGGCCTCTTCTCTGTACTGCTCTGACTTCTTAGCTCCAGGAAGCTTCTTCCTTGGCCCTTGCCAAACCTAGAGCAGAGGAAACTTGTCTTCTGTGCAGCCTCCTTCCCTCCCCCTCCCAGGGAAATCGCTCCTCCCTTCCGTTGCTCTAGAATGGAGTGGTCGATTCCACTCAGCCAACATGAGTGGTTCCTAGCCCTGCTTCTCACGTTGAGAATGATCCCTGCCTCATGCCCACCCCAGGTTCACTGATCACTGTGCCATTCAAACACTTAAGAACCAAGTGCTTGGTTGACACAGTGGAGGAAGGAGAGGGTGGGATGAACTGGGAGAGTGCACTGAAACATAAACATTGCCTTCTGTAAAGGGGACAGCCAGGGGGGATTTGCTGTATGACACAACGCTCAGACTCAGTGCTGTGACCACCTAGAGAGGAGGGATGGGGTGGGAGGTGGGAGAGAAACTCAAGAGGGAGGGGACTAAAGATGGAGAAGCTCTATACAATCAACAAAAGCAAGACCAGGAGCTGACCATGGCTCAGATCATGAACTCCTCATTACCAAATTCAGACTCAAATTGAAGAAAGTAGGGAAAACCGCTAGACCATTCAGGTATGACCTAAATTAAATCCTTTATGATTATACACTGGAAGTGAGAAATAGATTTAAGGGCCTAGATCTGATAGACAGAGTGCCTGATGAACTATGGAATGAGGTTCGTGACATTGTACAGGAGACAGGAGTCAAGACCATCCCCATGGAAAAGAAATGCAAACAAGCAAAATGGCTGTCTGGGGAGGCCTTACAAATAGCTGTGAAAAGAAGAGNTGATAGATAGAGCGCCTGATGAACTATGGAATGAGGTTCGTGACATTGTACAGGAGACAGGGATCAAGACCATCCTCATGGAAAAGAAATGCAAAAAAGCAACATGGCTGTCTGGGGAGGCCTTACAAATAGCTGTGAAAAGAAGAGAGGTGAAAAGCAAAGGAGAAAAGGAAAGATATAAGCATCTGAATGTAGAGTTCCAGAGAATAGCAAGAAGAGATAAGAAAGCCTTCTTCAGCAATCAATGCAAAGAAATAGAGGAAAAGAACAGAATGCGAAAGACTAGAGATCTCTTCAAGAAACTTAGAAATACCAAGGGAACATTTCATGCTAAGATGGGCTCGATAAAGGACAGAAATGGTATGGACCTAACCGAAAAGTAAAATAGCAAATAGTGAAAACAATACCACAGAGAAGATAGACATGAATAAATGTTTTTAAATATATAAAATAACAACAAAGTTACATTAATTAGGACTCGTGGTGATGTCCAAGGCTTTACAATTGAGCTTAAAAATCAAAGTCCAACAATGTAATTCTTACAAGAAATGTGTAAGAAAATGAGAAAAAGTATAAGAAAATGAGAAAATGTTGAGAGAGAAAGCATGAACTATGATAAATTAGGAAAAGGATAAATGAAAAGACAAGAAGCAGTTTATATTCTTAAATTTTGAGACAGCAATCTCTTTGTGAAAAGAGTAATTTGTGGAACAATTCATAGTCATGGATTTTTAGCTTTTGGCAACAGAACATCAAACATGCAAAATAAAATCTGTTCAATTATAGAGACTGTGTCAGTGTACAATTTTCACATGTTCTAACAATCATAACTGACTAGGCTAATAAGTATTATTTAAAATATTATTAATAGGGCTGTATTAAAATATGTGTCTATTCATTTAAATATTTACTAAGTGTTTATCATGTATCAGACTCTCTCCATATGTGGGGGATAGAAAGAAAAATTTATGTCTTCATGTCACTTCTTGTGTGTATTCTATTCAGAAAGATGGATGCTGGTGGCAGAGGCAAGATGCAAGCCCAAGCTTCCTCCACTTATTGGCTCGGTCAATCTTATTCAAGTTCATCATCTCTTTTCTTTAGTTTTCTCATCTGAAGTGTAGGTTATTTTGAGGATTAGGTATGCTTTTAAATTAAATATGTCAATAAGTGTAGAACATGTAGATCAATGTCTAGCACATCGCAAGTCCTGAGTAAAGGTTTCTTCTTATAACATTTTCATAAATTGTTTGTATTTTAGGAAGGAAATTGAACCTTGAAAGTAAAATAACATAGAAATCCATAATTCATGCTTTTGTCACAAACTATAGATTGAAAGAAAACAATTTCAAACAAATATTTATAATTGACTACTTATTAGAGATTTTAAAATGCTTCTTTTTTCAAATATTTTTATTATTTCTCCCTAGAGACACTTGTGTTGCTTAATATGTTTCTATGCTTTGTTGTCCATAATTTGTTTTATATTTCCATTATTTTAATGTGTGTCTATTTCTTCTGCTTCCATTACTAATAAGATTTCTGTCAATGTCTGCTATGTTATTACTTCCCATATTCCTTTTAAATGAAACATTGCATTTCAGATTCCTTTCAACTTTTCAATGATTCTACATTTTTAATTTATCTTTAGCTAGTTGACTTTTCACCTAAATTTACTTATCTATGAATCTCTCTTTCTGTTTCATATTCACAATTTATTTTTGACGTCAGTTCATCATATTTTTAAAGATTCTTATAAAAAACTATTTAAGCAGCTATTTAAACTCTTCTGAATCTTCCATAATATAGTTTTCTTATCTTGCAGTATGTGTGATTATTTTGCAGCACTTGGCAGTACTTTTCATGCCAAGTATTTTTATACACATATTCTTGAGTGAGTTTGTTTCAAAAGCACCACTTGAAGTTGGAGGTTGGAGGCAAGGTATTAACTTCTGTCAGAACGGCAGCATTTTTCTATGATGGGTTCTGCCATAGACAAAATTATCTTTGTCCAGTTGGCTCTGGTGATAACAAAAGCTTTATTATTCTTCACAAAATTATAAAATTATCTATACTCTATTAAAATTGATGGATGCAGAATACCCCAATAGTTACATAGGCCAAAGGTTTTGCAGGTACTCCAGTATAGCTGCAGTGACTTGCAATTCCATATTCCTAGTGACATTACAGGCTGACTTCCTTCCTGAATACCCTGTGGCACAATAAATGATTTCTTTAATAGTGTTATCAAAAATCCAAAGGGAAAATCACAGGGGAAATACAAAGTTACAGTTGAAGCATAAATATGTCACATGAGTGGTTTTTCCATCTTATTTACTAGAAATTATCTACATCATTATTTTGGGAATTGAGGGTATTTACCTAAAGTTGAATGTTTGAAAATCAGAAAAAAAGGAACTATTAGTCAATTTGTGACAACCTAAAATAAAACTTATTTGGCAATTAAATGTTATTCTGTACCCAGTACTCTCCTAATGATTAAATAGTAAAATCTGTTACGCACAATTTGCTGGTGAAGAAATTGAGATACAAGCATGCAAATTAAATTGCCAAATACACCACATAGTTCATCAGAGACTGTCAGAGACAGTAGCTAAATGCATGTTGTCTCCTATAGGTTCTGTGTTGTTACTCTAATAGAGACTTATATGAAATAGTTCAGCCTGGTCTGATGGGAAAACAAATTCACCAAAATCAGCTAATCAAAACCATTGAACCATTTTCCAAAATGGCTGAACCATTTTACAGTCCCACCAATAGAAAACAGGAATTTCATACCTTTGTCAACACTTGTTATTTTCTGTTTTCCTGTTAGTTTATTTTTAAATACCTGCTATCCTAATGGCTGTGAGGTGATATCTCACTGTGGATTTGATTTGATTTGCATTTCCCTAATGATTAGCAGTGTTGAACATCTCCTTTTGGGTTTATTGACCATTTATATAACTTGCTTGGAGAAGGCAATGGCACCCCACTCCATTACTCTTGCCTGGAAAATCCCATAGACAGAGGAGCCTGGTAGGCTGCAGTCCATGGGGTCGCTAAGAGTCGGACACAACTGAGCGACTTCACTTTCACTTTTCACTTTTATGCATTGGAGAAGGAAATGGCAACCCACTCCAGTGTTCTTGCCTGGAGAATCCCAGGGACAGGGGAGCCTGGCAGGCTGCTATCTATGGGGTTGCACATAGTTGGACAGAACTGAAGCAACTTAGCAGCAGCAGCATATAACTTGCTTAGAGAAATATCTCTTACAATCAGTTGCCATTTTTAGCCAGTTTTTTTTTTAATAATCAGTAAAAAAAAATGCTTAAAAATAAATTTTAAACATCAATTTCTTAAAATAAAAGTGGACATTTGTCTTTATGTTCTGAAAGTTTAATTTTGGAATATTTTGTTAGTTGTGACAGTTCTATAGCTCAAAATTACTGTAAAGTAATTTTCTTTGTTAATGTTAGATTTGTAGTCATATTAACAAGTCCTTTTATTGATAAACTAAAACTTTTCTTTGGCTTTATAGGCAGAATCTTCAGTTAACTTCAGTCTCTCAGTTGTGTCTGACTCTGCAACCCCATGGACTGTAGCATGCCAGGCCTCCCTGTCCATCACCAACTCCGGGGAGTTTACCCAAACTCATGTCCATTGAGTTGATGATGCCATCCAAACATCTCATCCTCTGCCGTACCCTTCTCCTCCCGCCTGCAATCTTTCCCAGTGTCAGAGTCTTTTCAAATGAGTCAGCTCTTCGCATCAGGTGACCAAGGTACTGGAGTTTCAGCTTCAACATCATTCTTTCCAATGAATATGCAGGACAGATTTCCTTAAGGATAGACTGGTTGGATCTCCTTGCAGTCCCAGGGACCCACAAGAGTCTTTTCCAACACCACAGTTCAAAAGCATCAATTCTTCTGCATCCAGTTTTCTTCACAGTCCAACTCTCACATCCATACATGACCACTGGAAAAATCATAGCCTTGACTAGACAGACCTTTCTTGGTAAAATAATGTCTCTGCTTTTTAATATGCTGTCTAGGTTGGTCATAACTTTTCTTCCAAGGAGCAAGCGCTTTTTAATTTCATGGCTGCAGTCACCATCTGCAGTGATTCTGGAGCTCCCAAAAATAAAGTTGGCCACCGTTTCCACTGTTTCACCACCTATTTGACATGAAGTGATGAGACCAGATGCCATGATCTTAGTTTGCTGAATGTTGAGCTTTAAGCCAGCTTTTTCACATTCCTCTTTCAGTTTCATCAAGAGGCTTCTCAGTTCTTCACTTTCTGCCATAAGGGTGGTGTCATCTGCATATCTGAGATTATTGATATTTTCCCAGCAATCTTGATTCCAGCTTGTGCTTCATCTAGCCCAGCGTTTCTCATGATGTATTCTGTATATAAGTTAAATAAGCAGGGTGACAATATACAGCCTTGATGTACTCTTTTTCGTATTTGGAACCAGTCTGTTGTTCTATGTCCAGTTTTAATTGTTGCTTCCTAACCTGCATACAGATTTCTCAAGAGGCAGGTCACGTGGTCTGGTATTCCAGAATCTTACCAGAAAATTATCAGTTTTACCTAATTATCTAGGTGGCAGTGAGTTGTACAACAAGAATTCTCACATATACCATTTTCTTGCTCTCTTAAAATTTCAGTATATATTATCTTTGATTACGGGTTCTTGATAGGAATATTTTTAAATAGACTACTGTTTTTTCCAAGCTACAATTAGACAATAAAGTTAATAGTTTACTTGATTTTAAAAACTATTACATCAATTCATCCCACTCTCGCCCCAAAAGTAAAGATGAAAACATGGTTTTATGATTTAAGATTGGAAATGTCAATATGTTTGAGAATACCATCTCTTGAGTCCATGGGCATATTAATTTATTCAAATTTGAATCCCTTCTTTGTTATTTCCTTTCCTTTTAGAAATTTTTCTCAGCATCATCATGAATCTGGTATAATAAAACATGACCACCTTCTATCCTAAACTCCCATGTACTAAGAAATCCTAGGAATAGTTGACTCTGCCCCAAAACTTAGATAAAATTGTTCTTTGTTTGGCAGACCTTTCCTTTATTTTTACTTAACTTTTCTGTATTTGACATGAAAGTAATACAACCTCATGAGATGGGTGAAGCTAGGGAAGAGGAGCCAAGGAGGCAGATGCGGTCTCTTTTGAGCTTCGCCTACAGATATTTTCCCAGGTTACAAAGAGTCTTCCTGACTCATACTCAATTTAGTCCATGGTGCTTGGAATGTGAATTCAGGATGACACCGTAACTGGCAACTATCAATTCTCAGACTTCTCCCCAACCTGGGAATGAGGTGCCACAGTCTGTGCTTCCACAAGGCCCTTGTGTTGAATAGATACACATTAACATCTGAGAATCTATGGAAAGTCCAAGTCATTAGGGCTTAGCCTCTAATAGGGATTTGAGGTTATATAATTAGAATAATGGGCTTCTCTGGTGGCACAGATGGAAAAGAATCTCCCTGTAATAAGGGAATGGCAACCCTCTTCAGTATTCTTGCCCGGAGAATTCCATGGACAGAGGAGCCTGGTGGGTTACAGTCCGTGGAGCCACAAAGAGTCAGGCATGACTGAGCAAATTTCACACACAAAGTCAGAGTAATAGCCAGAGGGGTTTGTTTTCCAGAGTTGTTGCTGTAGGATAAATAGATTCTGAGTCAATTCTTGGCAGTAGCAGTTAGTTTGAAATCCAGATTGCTTTTAGAAGCTCAAATTATAACCATTTTTGGGTCTTTCTTTCAGGTTCAATATATCCTCATTATTTGTTAATTCCATATTCATGAATTTGTCTCTTTGCTACTATTGATTCGTAACTCCAAAATCATTTTTTTAAATAATAACAGATACATGCATAGTGGCAAAAATTTGAGTTGCCCAACATTCCCAGCTAAGGTAAAACACAGATTTTCTGCCTTCTCTTCTCACTGCAGCTCTCATACTATAAACAAGTGTCCTTTCATGGTGTTTTTGGTGATGTGTGTTTTTGCATTTTAGGACTTTTTGTTGGTGATTTTGCTGCTTAAATGATCCTTAAGCATAAGGCTAAAGTGCTGTATTTTGTTCCTAGGAAAAATAAGGCAAGAAAGAATAGATTTATAGAGAAAAATATGTGTGTTCAATAAGCTTTATTCAGGCATGACTTTTAGTAAATTTGACTGTGAGTTCAATGTTATTGAATCAGCAATATACACTAAGATTGGATAATAGAAATATGTGATTGGAGGCTCCAGGAACCTAACCCTGTATTTTCATTAAAGCAATGGTTCAGTGTTCACTAATTCGTTGTTTACAACTTTATAGAATGAAACTGCTTTGAATAATGAGAATCAGTGGTATACGATTTCTCATTATCAGTTACCTACTTAGCTTTTGTCCACCTGATGCAAAGAACTGACTCATTTGAAAAGACCCTGATGCTGGGAAAGATTGAGAGCAGGAGGAGGACAACAGAGGATTAGATGGTTGGATGCATCATCCACTAAATGGACATGGGTTTGCATGGACTCCAGGAGATGGTGATGAACAGGGAGGCCTGGCGTGTTGCAGTTCATGGGTCGCAAAGAGTTGGACATGACTGAGCAACTGAACAGAACTGAACCAGCTTACAAAAATAACTCCATTTAGTGTTGGCTTAATAATATTGTTTGCCATTGACTTAATCTTGTACTGCCCAAATCTTTTTAAGATTGAGTTAATGTCTGACTTTCAAATGTTTCCTGGACAATCCTTAATGGTTTGTTCAAATCCTGTTTTCTTTTTCCTCTGGTGATTGTATAATTCAGGACAAGTTTCATGTTCAGAAAAATTTGATTCCAGAAGCATCCAAACATGTATCTATTATTTGATAAAGAGGAACATATTCTAATTCTGATCCTTGAGGCACATGGAACAGATGCAATCTACTCTATTAAAACATGCTTTAGTTATACTGGAAATTTTATAGCTAAAAATGTTCAGGAAACAGATTGGAAGAAAAGTAGATTCTGAAAAATCATCTAAGCATAAGACACATTTTAACCTTCATGAGTTTTAGAGACAGGCCAGTGACCATCCCCTGGCTATTTTTATACCTGTGGATTGTTTAACTCTAACCAAGATATGGACTGTATTACAAGATTCTTTATAAGCTATATGCTTTTGAATTTTTTTCTTATTTACTGTCAAATGTAATTACATTTTACAGTTTAATCCTTGGGGGCACTTCTTGAGGTTTCTTGTTTTTTGTTTTTACATTTGGATATATCTCTCATCAGCTTGAGATGGATTTAGAAGTGAAGTGAAGAAATAAAGAGCCAATGTATTTATTTACTTGAAATTAGGAATTTTGAATTAGCAAAAGCAAATTGCCAGAATAATAGACATTGTTTCCACTATTTACTTATATAGTTGTAATTTAGCAAAAACTCATGTCTGTTAATCATTCAACTTATAATGATAACTAAATTTCATACAAAACATTCAAGGGTGAATCAATAAATGCCAATTTTTTTGTTCTCAGAAATATCCTATGGGCAGCAAAGCAATTTAAATAGCCCACCCATGAAACCTGTGGTATTTTCATTTTATTTTATTTAGGTATAAATTTCTTTGTGAATCATAGGTGAAGTATTTTTAATGATAAAGTGAAAACATTTTATAATTTTGGTTATTTGTAAATGGATCATAGATTAAATATTCAATTAGAATTTAAGATGATTTATATTTTAACTTCAGAATTTCCTTTGGCCTTTATAATTTTATGTATTTTATGATTTAACTTTATATAGATGCCTAAGTCATTTATGATAATTTGCTGGAATATTTATTGTGTCTGTTACAAGATCTTTAAGAATGACTAAATCCCATAATGCAACATCAAGGTTTTAAAACTTAGGGAAATGGCAATTTATTGATGTTACATCAGTATTATAGGCAACTCTTATTTCATAACAGAAGTAAAATCTCATAATGAACTCAATAAGAATAATGATGAGAAGGCTTTTTAAAAATGTTATTCCAATGTGTCTTTAATCAATTAACTATTAGTCTTTTTTTTAAAAAAAAACAAGAACTCAAAAAATAAGATTTAAAGCATGAAGCTCAAAGATCTAATACACTTTGTCCATTAAAACTCTTTAACTTCAGACAATTAGGGATTTGGGCAACATGGTAATCATATCCCCTTTGCTACTTCATGATCAGAAATACGCATAGAAACAAATTCTGGCCAAAGCATTTAAGAGATTTTTCTTAAAATTTATTTCTCATATCTATATAAGAACCATAGTAAAAAAAAAAAATTCCTTAAGATCACTCCTGCATTTTATGGAATAACTTGATGACTGCATCCAACTTGCCACCACCTTGAGAAAAAGCCCATCTCAAGGCCAGGGGAAGCAAAGTGGGAAAACCTGTCTTTAATGAAATATTAAGCCACTAGGTCCACTGATGCTGGAAGCTGCACAAACTGTAAACAAATACAGAGAGCCTATTTTTTAGGCATGTGAAGTGAAAGTAGCTCAGTCATGTCTGACTCTCTGTGACCCCATGGACACAGTCTATGGAATTCTTCAGACCAGAATACTCGAGAGGGTAACCATCTTCTTCAGGGGATCTTCCCAACCCAAGAATCGTACTGGGATCTCCTGGATTGCAGGGAGATTCTTTACCAACTGAGCTACCAGAGAAGCCCATTTTTTTTTTAAGGCATACCTAGGGGTTTTTGAGGGTTTCAATCAAAATCATCTTAGTAGTTTTTAAAATAAAAATATTCCTTTCCAATGACTAAGATCTGTTATTTATTTCAATATAATCATGTTTTATAAAGATTTAGTCCTCTGAGAGTCATTGCATATTATAGTTTTTTCTGTAAATTTCATCGAAGCAAATAAAAACAACAAACTTCTACCCTAAAATGTGGTAGTTTTTCCAAGAGAAAGGTTTTTCTTTTTACTTCTATCACCATATGGTGGTTAGATATTGACTTGTTTTGTATTGACTTCTTTGCCAAAAACTCCTAACACACTCATACAGCTCTCTTGTGCCCTAACACTTCTCTCCAAATATGTGGTTGAAATGGAAGTTATATTTCAAAAATATATTTCCCTCCTCACAGCTTATTGCTCCAGGGGTTTACATTTAGTACAATACAAATGCAACTAGGATATGTTTTGGACTTAAGACCAAGCAGAGCATGTCTGAGTCTCTCTTTGATGGTAAATATTTTTGTTTTGAGATATGAGGCTGAGGAGGGAAACATCTTTTCTGACAGTGAAGCCAATAGTCAGAGAAAACCAAAGACAAGTTAAGGAGAGAGAAGTAGTGATTTTTAATGAAAATCCCTTCCTGTCAAAATTAGGCAAAAGATATGAACAGATGTAAATACAATTTTCCATGAGGAAAATCTCTTTCCCATCTCTCTACACTGTATGTCCTACACCACCACATTTCCTATGGACATAGAAATTCAGCATTCTTGATGTTCAAATCACACTTACTAAGTTATCTCTGACTCGTCTTGTCCCTCTCCGGTTATTTCTCTTGTCTCTGTGAAGACTCTGGGCAGCGGTTGCTGTGGCCACTAGAAGCTGAGGAAAAAGGAGTGCAGCAGTAGCAAAGTAATATTAGCACACGAACAAGAAAAGGAGAGGAAACGAAGGGAGGATATGCAACTAGTGAAAGGCAATTAGATTCTCAGAATGAGAATCTTCTTAGGATGAAGATGTCTGTAAGACTTGTTTCAGAATACCTGAAAAATGTTAGAAAGACTGCCTAAAATTTCTCCAGAGAAAAAAGAAAAGACAGTAGATTTCTAGACAATCATGAATAAAAAAACTTCATGATTGTATCCTAATGAGTTACGTTTGTTCAATGTGACAGTTATGTTGTATAATGTGAACATGGATTATAAGCTCTAAGGATTAAAAGCAACAGGCATATAACACAGAATAAGATACATACAAACATATATGCTGGCTAAATTAATGACAATGTAAGACTATTATAAAAGCTGATATAGAGCAAGTAGGTTATAAGTAACGGCAATTTTAAGTTTATATCAGCAAATGGAATAGAGTGTTTAAATGATGCCAGAAAAAAATAATTTAAAGAATTTCAATATTAATCATGACAACAGGGAAATGTATTTTACATTATTTTACTTGAGCAACAATTATAGCTTCAACATCACATACACATACATGCAAACACACACATACATACACACACACATGCACCTGGCTATTCTTTGGAGCACAATGAGTAATAAGCTATTAACATAGTTTAATTTATTTATGCCACACACTCTCAATTCCTTCTATATTTATGACCTTGTATTGGGATCTAAGGGAAAATGCTCATGAAAAATGTAATGATTTTATCCTCAAGCAGTGTGTTTTATTCTTGGGGAGAAAGTTAAACAACAAGGTGGAAATGATACAGTGTCTATGTTTTTACTTTCTGACAAAACAAAAGGTGAGAAAGGATGAAGGGTAGCTACCAGACAAGGACTCGATCAAAATTATGCCCATGAAACAGTTGGAGTTTATGTAGGGGTGAGTCATAAGAACTAAAGAAAAGAAATAAGGACGTGACAGCTACCCTTTAAAAAAAAAAGTCTGGAACAGAATGACTGGTGGTGAAAAGAGACAGGGGAGAAAATAATAAGACAAAAGAGCTGTGCAGGAAAATCAGATCATAGCAGATTTTGCAGTGCATGTAACAGAGAGTTTGTAATCTAAGAGCAAGGTAATCAGAAGTACAGTTTCAAGCATGGAAGTGATACTAAAATGTTTGTTCAATAGAAAAACCATTTTGAATTAAAAATACTAGAAACCAGATGGAGATTACTCTGGACCAAAATAACAGGATATTGAAAAAAAATGTAAAAACCAAGCTCTTCATGCATCACTGAGGTAATGAGAAAGCTAGAAATCCATAAACATTGAAAATATTTTAAAACTTCAAAAATGAAAATAGTTTTGAATGAGACATCTCCATAAAGAAAAGTGATAGAAAAGAAAATAGAAATCTACTTTTCAGAAACAACAACAAGGAAATTTACTTCATTGTTCACATTGTATAAAGGGAACAAATGACATAATCATAGTAATCAACTAGTTACTACAGGAAAATGCATTCGGAAGTTGTCGCCATTTTTGGAAAGTGTAATATGCCATAAACAGCAGAATTAACTAGAACACCACCTATCTGTCAACAAATCTTTAAGAGGAAAATTTAAATTCAAATGCTGTCAGGTTAATATGAAAATCAAATGGTTGAAACAAATGCAAATCCTTTCCTGAGGAGCATTGCTGCTGCTGCTGCCAAGTCGCTTCAGTCCTGTCTGACTCTGTGCGACCCCATAGACAGCAGCCCACCAGGCTCCACCGTCCCTGGGATTCTCCAGGCAAGAACACTGGAGTGGGTTGCCATTCCCTTCTCCAATGCATGAAAGTGAAAAGTGAAACTGAGGTTGCTCAGTCGTGTTCGACTCTTAGCAGTCCCATGGACTGCAGCCTACCAGGCTTCTCCATCCATGGGATTTTCCAGGCAAGAGTACTGGAGTGGGATGCCATTGTCTTCAAAGCTTCAATTGTATGTTGAAGTAAATAGTACTGTGCTTTATTGTTTTCCCAAAATTCTCATATATTTAGTTGTGTCCCATACCTTTTTATCTTACATTGTATTAGCTGTTTTGTTCTACAAATGTGTCTGGTGATAAATGCCATGATCTGTATAGATGAGATAAGAAATGAAGAGGAGGATTTAAGGCTGGACCAATGGACAAATCTACAAAGGTTACTGATAAAGAATTACAAACTTTGGACTGATACATCAGTTTGAAAAGTGATACATGGTACCTGTCTTACTGTGAAAGCTTTATGCCAGTGGGTTTTATATGGGCTGACAGTCCAACTTGGCATAGTTCTTTAGGTTGTCTGTGGGAACTCAAAGTGCAAAAATTTGCCAGAAAATTTAAAGAAACTTATTTTATGACTCACAGTCATTTGACAGATAATGCTACTGATAACTTTACAGCTGATCCTTAAACAATGTGAGGGTTAGGGGCACCTAACCCTGCACAGTCAGAAACCTGTGAACTGCTATTTCTGCCTCAGAAGCTAATGATTTAATAAAGGCTCACTTAAGGGCAGGAAGCTGAAACAGTTTCCATAGAATCAGGACAAATGTAGTTCTTTTAATGTCACGTAGTATTATCTCTAATCAAACACAAACTTTGCCCCACACTTAGTTAGAAATCTGCAAAATGAAAATATAGGTAATATATTTAATCGAGAAATTTCAGTGTATAAGTGGAAACATACAATTTAAATCCCTCTTCTTCAAGGGTCAACCTTATGGCTTTTAGAGTCTGAAAATAAAGTTTTCATTATAAAGTTCATCCTGTAAAAGGGAATCAAGCTATTCAGTAGCAGAGAATATTGTCCAGAATATGATAAATCACACAGTTGTCAAAAACCTGATAATTCCAGCATGTAAAATTACTGGTGGTGTTCGGTTGCTAAGTCATGTCCGACTCTTTGCTCATGTATTGCAGCATGCAAGGCTTCCCTGTCCTTCTGTCTCCCAGACTGTGCTCAAATTCATGCCCATTGAGTCAATGATGCCATTCAACCATCTCACTCTCTGTCACCACCTTCTCTTTCCCTCATTTTCTCCTAGAATCAGTGTCTTTTCCAATGAGTCAGCTCTTCACATCAAGTGGCCCAAGCATTGGAGCTTCAGCATCAGTCCTTCCAATGAGTATTCAGGGTTGATTTCCTTTAGGATTGACTGATTTGAACTCCTTGCTGTCCATGGGACTCTCAAGAGTCTTCTCCAGCACAACAATTCAAAAGCATTAATTCTTCAGCTTTCAGTTTTCTTTATGGTCCAACTCTCAAATCCGTATGTGACCAGTGGGCATGACAACTGTGACTAGCTATGACAAACCTGAACAGCATATTAAAAAGCAGAGACACCACTTTGCCAACCAAGGTGCATGAAGTCAAAGTTATGGCTTTTCCAGTAATCATATAAATTATGGTGATGAAATTGCTAAGACACGATGCTGAATGAAAATCTGAAAGGCTCTTTTCTCAAGGACTATGATCACCAATGTATTGATGATATGTCACAGAACAATGGAGAAGGCAATGGCACCCCACTCCCAGTACTCTTGCCTGGAAAATCCCATGGACGGAGAAGCCTGGTAGGCTGCAGTCCATGGGGTCACTAAGAGTTGGAAATGACTGAGCAGCTTCACTTTCACTTTTCACTTTCATGCATTGGAGAAAGAAATGGCAACCCACTCCAGTGTTCTTGCCTGAAGAATCCCAGGGATGGGGTAGCCTGGTGGGCTGCCGTCCACGGGGTTACACAGAGTCAGACATGACTGAAGCGACTTAGCAGCAGCAGCAGCACAGAACATTGGAAAGGTTTGGTATTATTGTTGTTCAGTTGCTCAGTCATGTCCAACTTTTTGTGGCCCCATGGACTGCAGCACACCAGGCTTCCTGTCCTTTACTATCTCCCAGAATTTGCTCAAACTCATGTCCATTGAATCAGTGATGCCATTCTACCATCTCATCCTCTGTTTTCCCCTTCTCCTGCCTTTGATCTTTCCCAGCATCAGGGTCTTTTCCATAAGTCAGTTCTTTGCATCAGGTGACCAAGGTACTGGAGCTTCAGTTTCAGCATCAGTCCTTCCAATGAATATTCAGAGTTGATTTCTTTTACGGTTTACTAGTTTGAACTCCTTGCTGTCCAAAGGACTCTCAAAACTATCCTCCAGCACCACAACTCAAAGACATCAATTCTTTGGTGCTTAGTCTTTTTTTATTGTCCAGCTCTCCATTCCATAAATAACTATTAGAAAAACCAAAACTTTGACTACATGGACCTTTGCTGACAAAGTAATGTCTCTGTTTTTTTAATACACTGTCTAGGTGTGTCATAGCTTTTCTTCCAAGAATAAGTGTCTTTTAATTTTATGGCTGCAGTCACCATATGCAGTGATTTTGGAGCCTAAGAAAATAAACCCTCTCATTTTATTAAAAATAAAACCTCTTCCATTGTTTCTCCATCTATTTGCCATGAAGTGATGGGACCAGACGCCAAACGGTTCATTTTTTGGAATGTTGATATGTCACAGGACATTGAAAAAATTTTATATAATAACCTAAAAAACAAGAGCTTCACTATTCAGATTGATGAGTCAACAGATGCTATCAATAATATCATTCTGTAACATTTGTAATATGTGTAAATGGTGATGAATCTTATTATAGGTTCCCCTGTGCAGAGTGTTCTCTGAAACAAAGGGCTACATGTGCTTGGTGTTTAATCTTTATAACTTGGGCAGAAATTCTACCTTGGAGGAAGTGCATTGGCATATCTGCAGAGTTATCCCATCAGTGATTTTCTCCCATCTGTAATAAATCCAGAGCCCCAGCATTGTCATAAAACAATGCTATGTTCACAGATATGTTCTGAGGTTTAAAAAATGCATGAAAATGAAATATTAATAAGTAAATGGTCAAGTTTATTAAACCAAGAACTCACTCAAAACTCTTTAAAAGTTGTATAAATCAAAAACAAAAAAAGCTCAGGCAAAGAATATATATAAACAAAATATATGCATCTCATGTTACACAAAAGAATCTTGTGGTTTAATAGATAAACAGTTACTGATAGGATGCTATAACTGAAAGAGAAATTATAGGAGCACTTTCTAGAAAATTGTAGGTCAGCCTTGGCTGAGGACTTCAGGTGAAAAATGACTGCAAAAATGAGCCTAATTGGCAGACATTTTTCATCTCGTGATCCAGTTTAACCATTCTTATAACAAGTCATTTTACTTCAAATGATAAGATTTTTGTATTTAAAATTGAAAAAGTCATATATTTGCAAAATTATGTTATAAAAGAAAATCTTGAAATTCCACTGTTGCTTGGATTTGGAGTGAGAAAGAATGAGTGGTGGTGGTGGCTGAGTCGCTAAGTCATGTTGGACTCTTGAGACCCCATGGACTGTAGTCCACCAGGCCCCTTTGTCCATGGGATTTTCCCAGGCAAGAATACTGGAGTGGGTTGCCATTTGAGAAGGAATAGGAATAAGGAAAAAAGCTTATTGAAAAACATCTGGAGAACTACAGAGAAGCATTGAACCAAATTGTTTCTTCCTCTCAACGCCAATATATGACAGAGTGATAGACCCTTTCACTGACACTTCTGTTCACTCTGCGTACTTGACTTCGAAAGAAGAGGAAGTATTTTGTGAGTGCAGTCTGGTCAGACACTCAAGATTAGAGTTATCAATCTGTCTCTAGACAAATTCTATAGATCTGTGAAAGAAGATCCCTTATGTCAGAAGAAAGCACTGAGCATTTTCATGTAGTTTTTCTTTCCAGTTTTATTAATTTATAATTGACATGCAACACTGTATACATACAAGGTGTATAGCATAATGATTTGACTTATATCGTGGAATGATGACTACAATAAATTTAGTATCTCATATAGACACAAAATTAAGGGGAAAAAGATGGGATTTTTTTTCTTAGTGATGAGAACTGTTAAGATTACTCTCTTAAGAACATTCATATACAGTATACAGCAGTGTTAATTATATTTCTCATGTTACGCAATGTATTTCTAGTATTTATCTTATAGTTGTAAATTTATATCTTTTGACTGCCTTCATTCACTGAGGAAGTTTTTAACTTCTTTCATGTATATTCAAACTTCTTGTTTAATAGTAATTTACTGTAAGAACAGAAATTGTCTCATTTCTGTTAAAAATTAAAATCATCTGTTAGCTGTAAAGTTGATCATCATTAAATAACTATGCAGCAAAAAAAAGCACACATTTTATACTTTACTATGTAAAAGCCATTTTTTACAGCTGATTTCAGAATAATTTTATGTATATAGAGAATAATTTAAAAGATTATGTAACCAAAAAATAAGTGTAACAGTTTATAACTGACATATTGAGTACAATCATATCACTTAGAAAATGTTTTTTTCAAACACATTAAATGATATCATATACCTTAATTTTAATTTCATGCCTTTGGTTTATGGTTTTAGTTTTATCATTCAGATCAATCCCTTTCATATTGTAACATCAAATAATATCTAATTAAAATACTTGCTTAAGTATTTATTTTATAAGTTATAAAATATTTGAAAAGGAAATAAATTAATGTCAAAAAAGGTATACTAAGCTTAATACTTCCTTTTTTGTTTTTCGAGAAGTCTTGGTTGAAAAGTCATTTTTCAACTTTAAGAAGAGGAAGGAAAGAAGGACAATTCTTGCATTTTCGAAGAGGACTTCCCTGGTGGCTCACACGGCAATGTGGAAGACCCCGGTTCACACATAACCTCCTTAGAATTCTAAATAGTAGAAATGTGTGGCAAACCTTTTAGGCCAACTAGGATTGGATTAATAAATAAGTTAATTAAAGAGGAAGAAAACCGGGAGTATCTACTATCGACATTATTTTCTTTAGTAATAAGAAGGAAAAAAATCATACAAAAATAGTGTGATAATCAACAAACGAAGCTACAGAAAATTGTTACTCTATTCAAAAAGGATTTATGATTATTATTGGATTATTATATCTATAATTTATTAATTATGCTACATAACATGTGCAGATATAGTGAAATTTTTGCAGGAATCCCTTGAGATATGTCAACGTTCTCTCTTAGGCAAAAAAGATCAGGAATGGCTGCTAAAATAGATGTAACTGCAAGCATATCCATAATCATATAAATGAAAATGAAATAAACCTTTCAAGATGAAGTTCAAAGTGATAGAAATATGTAATCTATGAATGTACTCTAAATGTAACTTTTATTTCAAAATACAACCCTAAAATGTAAGGGTATAAAAAAATAAAACTTCAAAGGTTAGAAAAATGTATATAAAGCAGAAACTAAGTGAAAGATGCTGCTGTGGACAAATCAATATCAGATTAAAAAATCACATAAGTAAAACTGTGATGACTAAAGATAAAAAGATCAGTCTTTTTTATCTTGGTTAAACTTTTATAATGGTTAAACTTTTAATTCACAAGTGAGTTTGACAGTTCTAAATGTGGATGTAGCTAATGATATAACTTGATAATATTTAAAGTGCCATTGCCAGAAATTCAAGGAAATGACAAAAAATCTACTAATTTAGTGGATACTTTTAAATACATATCTTATGAATTGATAGTTAAAATTGATTAAAATAATCACAAATGACACAGGAGACTTCAACAGCATAATTACTAAGATTGAACTAAAAGTACTCACCAGTTTGAGAATATGCAAAATCAAAGAGCACTCAAGGAACACTGGATACTGAATAATGTAACAGCCCAGAANCAGTTGCTCAGTTGTGTCCGACTCTTTGTGACCCCATGAATGGCAGCATGCCAGGCCTCCCTGTCCATCATCATCTCCTGGAGTTCACTCAGACTCATGTCCATCGAATCCGTGATGTTTTACACATGGCAGAATACTTTAAAAGATTAGACAATCAGGAAATGTAAGAATTTCTGGGAATTCAAGGATTTCTGATTAATTTTTTGATTTATTTGTCTTCTATCTCTCATTCATTTAAATATATGTGCTTTAAAACCTACTGTGTCCGAGACATTGTATTCAGCAACATGTGAGGCACCAAGGACCCAACCATGCCACTTAGATCATCATACATCAGGGTCACACTGGCTCTAAATGTTCTTCATTTATTTTGGGGCATAGTTCCTAGGAATGCAACATCTTAGTGATGTGAGCAACAATCAAAGAAAATGAGACAGTGTAAAAGTGTTCTCTTTTCCCCATATCCTTGCCAGCATTTTTTATTTGTGTTCTTTTGATGACACACATTCTGACAGGTGTGAGGTGATATCTGAGTGTGGCTTTGATTTGCATTTCCCTGATAATTAGCCACATTGTATATCTTTTCATATACCTTTTGGACATCATATTTCCTCTCTGGAAAAATTTATATTTAGCATTTCAATCCATTTTTAAAAACAGGTTGTTTTTCTTTGTATATTTAGTTGTATGAGCTCTTTTTGTTGGCTGTGTTTATTTTAAGTGTGGACCATTTTTAAAGTCTTTATTGAATTTATTACCATGTTGCTTCTGTTTTATGTTTTGGGTTTTTGGCCCTGAGGCCTGTTGGATCTTAGCTCCCCAACCAAGAGTTGAACCCACACCCCCTGCATTGGAAGATGAAGTCTTCACCACTGGACCATCGGGAAAGTCTCCGTTGGCATTAATCCCTTATTGGTCATATCATGTGGAAATATTTTCTCCTATTCAGTGTTGTCTTTTCATTGCAGTGGTTTCCTTCACTGTGCCAAAGCTTTTACANATATATATATATATATATATATATATATGTATTTTCATTATATATTCTAGAAGTTCCAAATTTTCTTCTCATTTAGAGTTACATTCCCAAGGAAAAAGACTGCATACTGTACAAGGGTTTTCATAAAATCTTCATACCTAAAACCCAAAAAGCTAGAAATATTCAAATATTTATCAGCAATAATAATAATAAATAAATTGTAGCACTTCCTTTGGATGAGCTACAGGACTGAATTTCTGCTACACAAACTTGCATGACTCACACAGATGAAATTGTAAGCAAATAAAGTGGGGAGAGGTATCCAGAAAGCTTCTGGATCACTGAACATGGCTTACATATTGATCTAAGTGGTGGTAGTCAAATAGACATTTAAATTTGTAGATATCCATTCATTTAAGACAACCACTTCTGAAATGTTATTGTGTAACAAAAATTAACTCCTTGGCCAAATAAGAAATTGTAATAAAAATTGGAAAATACTGAAAGTTGGGAGAAATAAAATTACTTGGTAAAAGTTTACAGAATGCAAGGATTTGGAATAATTCGAAACCAAACAGGACCCTAAAGATAAGAGCAAGTGAAAGTGAAAGTCACTTAGTCATGTACCACTCTTTGTGACACCATGGACTGTAGCTTACCAGGTTCCTCTGTCCATGGAATTCTCCAAGCAAGCACACTGGAGTGGGTAGACTTTCCCTTCTCCAGGGGATCTTCCCAACCCAGGGATCGAACCCAGGTCTGCATTGTGGATAGATTCTTTACATCTGAAACACCAGTACAAAGAGCAACATAGTAGGATGAAAAATATATGTTAGTGATTAATAAAGGCAACATTATTTTTATTTTTTATTAAAAACATAGTTCAATCTCTAGCAAAATTAATAAAAGAGCAAGAGCAAAGGATATTTCTCAGGGTATAAAAGGATGTATAGATTTTAAAAGCAGCTAAGAGTAAATGAATAATAATACAATGTTATAATACATTGAATCAATTAACTTTAATAGTAAACAGAACTAATTAAATTCTCAGGAAAAGTACAAAGAACTTATTCAAGAGTAAATAAAATAACAAGAGTAAGCAAAATAATCCTTTAAATAATTCAATCAGTTATTAAAAATTTCTCTAGGAAAAAATCATTCCTAGAAACCTTTTTAGGGGATGTTTTGAAACACTGAAGGAATCATGAATTATAATTTCATACAAATTCCTTTAAGGAATAACGAAGAAGAAACACTTTTAAACTCATTTTATAGGACAAGAAGACTATTGAAATTAATATTAGTTAAAGACAGTAAAAGAAAATTATTGACCAAATACATTTATGAGTATAAATACAATATCATAAAAATTAATGAAGTAATTCATCAATGCATTTAAAATTAATGCATTGTAATTGTCAAGTTAGAGTCATACAAGGAATTTCAGATTGAGTTAGCATTAATAAATAATCAGTAGGTGAAATTACTCTATTAAAAAATAAAGGAAAAAATAATATTACCTCAAAATATGCATGAAATGAATTTGGCAAAATGTATTATGATTTAAAAAGAAAAATTTCCCTTAGATAATTAATTAAATTCTACTATGAGAGTGCATTTACCTAGTTCTTTCACGTTTCCATGTATTTTACTTTATAAATTTTAGTGGAACGTAAATAGGTCTGTAATATTTTAAATCTGAAGACGTGAGTGGTTTATACTTTTTAAATGTCTCATGTACTGACTGAACATTTCAACTTTATTTTGGATAAAATTTTTGCCCATTTCTTTTCATTTTTTTACCTTTCTGTGTCAAGTTGGGTTTTTTGACTTTCCTTTATTCCAGTATGGTGATATTCGTGTTTTAATTAAAGTTTCAGAATCCACTGAACTTTATTTTATTTTTTATAGTGGAAAGAGAATGTTGTTCTAATTTTTTTACTTCACTTTTACTTTCACTTTAATATTTGTATCTGAGGTTATAACTCCCATTCTCTCAATTTTTTTCTGTCTGATCTGTTTTTCTACTTGATTCGCTTTTTCCATAATAACCAAGTATTATTATTGATTTTGTTTTTATTATTACTATCATCATTTAGTGTTTCTTCGGCAATATTGTCTTATTTATACCTTTAGTTATACTATAATTTCAGGGTTTATCTCCTGTGATATAATATGCCTCTACTTATTAAATTATTATATAAAGTAGTACTCTCTTCCTGGAAAATGCCAGAATTGGAGAATCACTTAAATGCATTAATTCTCCTTCCACTTTTTGTGCTATCATTGCCATGTATTTTATTGCATCACATATTGGAACTGTCACAAGACAATGCAATGCAGTCAGTATGCAATATATTTACCCTTCTCATTGTTTCTCCTTCCGTTCTTGGTTCCTGTGCTTCCTTATGGAACCATTTATATCTGCCTGAGGAAATCCTTTAGTATTTGTCAAGCTGCAGTTAGGAAACAGAAAGCATACTAGTAACTGAAGCAGGGAGAATTTAATATAAACATGTGTTAATTACTAAAAGAGGTTAAAAAAAAGAATATTAAGTAATTCTGAAGTAGAAAACACAGAAAACAGCTATTACCTTTAGGGCTAAGGGGGACATTGAACAAAAAAATAATTAAAAACCTAAATGAAGCCTTCGTTGCTAATACAGAGATTCAAGCATTTTTGGCAAGGAAATTGCTACCATAAAAACATGCAGATTGATAGTGGTAAAGAAAGTTGCTGGAGGTTATAAGCCAATCCACACGGTAGTGAAAAATCTTTCAAGAGGGCGTGGCCACAGTTGTTCTGCAGGAGTGACCTGCTTGGTGACAAAAAAGTATCTTAGATACTTAGACCACTGCTTTTCTTGTGGACAGCTGAAGTGAGCACTACCAGGCTTCCCAGATGCCACTGTCTTGGCGCTCAGGTTGAAAAACAGCACAGTATATACAGGAAGGAAGTGCCTTTCCACCTCTCTGGTTTACAGGGTCTTTCAAGAACCATTTCTTAAAAGACCCTGACAAAGGTGAAATATCTATGAGGTCTAGTTCTAGTATCATATAGAAGAATGATGAATTATGAGATGAAAGGTATTTTTGTTAATGAGCATTGTCAGCCCTTTTGGCTCTCCAGTTTCCAAATGCAGCCATCAGACAGTAGGAATTTCCATAAGACAAATAAGCAGCTCTATGATTTCATCTAATAAAAAAGTGTTATCCACTACACAGTGTGAAATCCTGTCCCTCTCACTAAAATAATGACACACACAGTTCCAATAGTCATTAATGGATATATTAATTACTAATAAAATTCAGTTACAATTCCACAAATTTTCTGTTATCTGAAGACTAAATTTTAAAATAACCACTAATATATTATCTTTAGAAATATAAGAAATGAAAGGGAAAGTATAAGTAATATACACTAACAACTATACACATAATCTGCAAAAGGAAACTGTACAAAATAACCATAGTCCATATTTCAGTAAGTGATGCTAGAGATAAAGATACCACCTGCCAATGCAGGAGACATAAAATACTCGAGTTTGATCCCTGGTTCAAGAAGATCCCCTGTAGGAGGGCATGGCAACCCACTCCAGTATTCTTGCTTGGAAAATCTCATGTACAGAGAGGAGTCTAGCAGGCTACTATCCATAGAGTGACAAAGAGTTGAACATGACTGAAAGTGACTTAACATGTGTATTTCAGTAAATGGCCATGTCCATTGTTAATATTTTTGACTCTTTTTTCTATAAACTTTCTGTATGCCACAAAGCTCAGGAAAAACAAAAATCAGCTTGTAAAGATTTTAGTAGATAGTGTGACTAAACTGTCATTCTGGAGGAAGTGAGTCCTCAAAAGGCCTACCTTTTTTATTTTTATTTTTGCTTATCCTATCATTAATCTTTACTACTTAATAGAAAATACTAAAATGTACTGCAGATTTCTCTGTGTGTCACATACTTATTTCTCTTTGCCCCCATAAAAAAACTGGAAATCTATTTCATAATCACTATCAATCAGCCAAACCAGAAGAGTAAACCCCTTTTTTTCTGTGCTGGGTTGGTTTCTTAAGTAAAACAAAATGACAAGGTGGAAATCTCATCTTCCAATTCAATAAAACCTTTCTTGTCCAGCAAGGGGGTAGCTTTCCTCCACTAGGAAAAAAGAATTCCACACTAGCATAACTCAAATAATATAGTCTCTTCACCCCCTTTTAGATGACTGCATGACAAAATGAAAGGTCTAGGGGCAGGAATTTTTTCTTCAAGTTTGTGTGGAAGTCCTATGCATGCGCTTAGTGCAAATGTGAATGTTTTCAGATCACTGGATCACTATTGTCCTACTGATCCTTTCTGTATGCAGGTTACCCACAAAACACTTTAAAACTCTACTTTATGGAGTAAACTGCTTTGGTTTTTGGTCTTAAAATTTCCCTCTCAGAGGATATTATTCAATATCCCCACCTCCAGAAAAATGTATTGTAGTGATAACAGATAAGATGCAGGCAGCAAGTTAAATATATGAAAGATAGGTTAGTGGAGATAAATAACATTGTTACATGCTTGGCTGTAAATTCTGAGAAAATAAGTGGTAATGGATTAAAGAAATGTGTTTCTCTGTGGGTATTGGGGGGGCATGTTTATGTGGTTAATTTTAGACAAACTTGAGAGCACTTATTTTCTAAAGAGAAATGATTAGTGTAGGAAAGATTAAAAATGGGGAAGGGGATAGTAATCTATAACAAACAAGTTCTTGCAAACTTAGAAAGATGGAAAATCTAAATTACAGGGGAAGCAATATGTTTACACATGTGGAAAGAAGACTTTTTACTGAGGTTACACATGCATAAGCCAAAATGTTGGTTGTTGTTCAGTCACTCTGTCATGTCCTGTTCTTCGCAAACCCATGAACTGCAGCATGCCAGGCTTCCCTATCCTTCACTATCTCCTGGAGTTTACTCAAACTCATGTCCATTGAGTTGATGATGCCCTCCAAGCATCTCCTCCTCTGTCGTGCCCTTTCTGGGTTTGTTTTTCTACAAATGAATTATTAGTAGCAAATTAGTATTACTGAACACTCAGACCAATTATTCTATTATTGGTCAATATATATTTTATTTCTTCTTTACACATTTAGTCAATCATTTATCATTCATCAGTCCACTTATTTAACAAATATTTCTTACTTACTGTGTGTACAACACATTAGCAAATGGAGACTTAAAAACCTTGATGGCTACTATCTCCATATTTATGGAGAAATCAAACTTGCTGTAAAGAAACAGNCTGGGATTTCTTTGGAAGGAATGATGCTAAAGCTGAAACTCCAGTACTTTGTCCACCTCATGCGAAGAGTTGACTCATTGGAAAAAGACTCTGATGCTGGGAGGGATTGGGGGCAGGAGGAGAAGGGGACGACTGAGGATGAGATGGCTGGATGGCATCACGGACTCGATGGAGGTGAGTCTGAGTGAACTCTGGGAGTTGGTGATGGACAGGGAGGCCTGGCGTGCTGCGATTCATGGGGTCACAAAGGGTCGGACATGACTGAGAGACTTAACTGAACTGAATCTCACGAGTATTGGGCAAATAGTAGGCTTTCCATAAATACTTTCTGATCACTTTAAAAGAGTGTTTTCATTTCTCCTCTCGCCATAGTGATTCATTAATGACATCCACTTTGACCTGTTTCTGTTACCCTGAATTTTAAAATATATTTGAAATTACTCTGATAGTTAATTGTTTTCTCTCTCCCTGTGAGGTAATTTCATAAACACTGGAACATCATGTCCTTGCTGCCCCCCAAATATCCACTGCACTAAATGATTGTCTTTCTGGTCCCATGCATCCCCTGGCAGTACTGACCTCTCTGACTTTAGCCACCTGCTCTGTCTGTGTCTCAGTTGTGTTCTCTGCACATCCCACACTGTCCAGCAGGTCTCTTTTGGAGGCCTGGCTTGATGTGAATCAGTTATTATGAATGTTGAGAAAGGGCAAGGGGTGGTATGAGGTCAGCAAAGGGTCCTTAGCAGGGACCACAGGATTTATCAGAGTGCAACAGAGTCAGATGCGAGCAGAAACAGTCATGTAGAAATTTCTCAGAGTCCTGGCCTTTTTATGCCTTAATTTGTCATTCCACTATCTAGACAGCAGCAGAGCGCATTGGAGAGACTGAAGCTCATATGCTCAGATTGTGGCCGGTGCTCCTTATAGTTCTTATGCAAGGATAGAGATTCTCGCAGATCAGGGCTGCAGCACATACTGTCTGTCCTACCTGAGGGGTTCTTTAAGAGACCATGGATAACTGAATCATTCTTTTGTTTTGCCTTTTACTTCAGTTTTAAACCACGTTAGTGCTCAATCACTTTGTCCATTTTTAAATGGTAAAACATAGTTATTTCCTTTACTCTATAAAAATGAAAATAAAGAGTAGATTAAGATTATACCCTGTATCCTGATAACTTAAAGAAAGTGACTGACCAGCTTTCTTTCCCCACATCATATTTACGGGGTGTGGAAGGGTAGAAGGTAGAGCTTGCTTTATGCTCTGAGACATGACTGTTTACTTAAGTTAACGTTACAGTAGGAAATGAAACAGCAGCATTTCCTTTTCCCATCTTGCTAGAATTCCCCACGTCCAGACCATTTAGCTTACTCTCAATCTGCAGAAGCTGCCTCAAATTTATTCTCTTGATCTTTGCCCCTTTTCAGTGCCCTTTAATAAACCCTCAACCCTAGGAAAGGGAGCAGAGGCTATCAACTAATTTCCCCTAGTTTTGCTTGTCAAATGGCTTCAAATTCTCACTTTAAAAAGAAAAGTCTGGACTTCCCTGGTGGTCCAGTGGTTAAGAGTTCTCCTGCCAATGCAGGGGACATGGGTTCCACCCCTGGTCCGGGAAGATCCCACATACTATGGAGCAACTAAGCTCATGTGCCAAAATCGCTGAGTCTGTATGGTCCATAGAGTCCATGTGCCACAACCACAGGGCCTACATGCTGAAAATACTGAAGCCAGTGTGTCTTAGCACCTGTACTCCGCAACAAGAGAGGCCACCAGAATGAGAACCCATGCACTACAACTACAGAGGAGCCTCTCCGCTCACCTCAACTAGAGAAAGCCCGCGTGCAGCAGGAAGAACCCAGTGCAGTCAAAAGCAATAAATAAACATAATAAGAAAAAAACGAAAAGTCTTTGCAGAGGTGGTGGCTTCTTTCTCTTTGTGTTAATGGCAAGGAAGGAAACTCTCTCTTCTTACCACTGCACCTAGTATGACCATGGCAGCGTCAGCCAATGCGGTGCCTGTTGTTTTCCTCCCTAGCCTCTGTGATGACATACACACACGCTTTTCTTATCAGTTAAAGAATGACTGAATTTAACCACATTCCACAGGTCCATTTATAACAAGTTTTTTTATTTGGGCTAAAACTAAAGAAGTAGGCAATATCCATCTTTCTGAACCGCTGATTTGCACAGGGGCTGAGGAGCTGTTCAGGAAAAACACTAACATTTTCTCTGCTTTGAGTCCAGACATGTCAAGTAGAGAGGGGCAATGGAAACCAGATTAACAGTTCTGAGGGTGACAAGAGAAATCTCTCTATAAGAGAGAAAAGAGACTTAAAAAATAAGCCAGACCTATCAACAGCACAACCAACAAATATGCCAATATTTAATTCAATAAGTGAGGATGACAAGAGAAATCTCTCTATAAGAGAGCAAAGAGACTTAAAAATAAGCCAGCCTTATCCACAGCACAACCAACATTTATGCCAATATTTAATTCAATAAGTGTTTATTGTATACCTACCATATGCCACCCCAGAGAAGGCTACCTACTCCAGTATTCTGGCCTAGAGAACTCCATGGACTGTATAGTCCATGGGGTCGCAAAGAGTTGGACACGACTGAGCGACTTTCACTTCACCATATGCCATACCTGCACCAAGTATCAATGTTATTTTGCATGTTTTATCATCTGTGAATACAGGGAATAAGAAGATTGACCCATTTGAAGGCTTCTACATGTACTATTGGTAGTCAAGACAATTTTACTATTGTGGTTTCAATAACCTTGGTACTTTTAGAGAGATTGTTAATTTTGATAACTGCAGATATTCAAATCAAGTTAGATTTTAAATATTAACTAATGCTACCTGAGATACTGAAGTAAGACCAAAAACTGTTAAAATATTTCAAAAAAATTATTAATGTAACCTAATCATTTTCATGTGAAATACTATTGTTTCAACAAAAGTTGGGCATTCCATTTTACACAACTACCTGACAGTGGTTACTTCCCATCTTTTTCAGTCAGATGCTTAATTAGATATATCTGAATCCCTGAATGCAATAAATAAATTAATGTGTTCTATATAATTCCATATTCATGTGCTGTGTATAACTGTGTTGACAGTTCTATGTTGCCATCCCATCTCCAACAAAGGCACCAAACACTCAGCATCTGGAACGAAAACATTGGTGGATCTGAAGAGAAGTGGAAATCCATAAATCTTGAGTTTTTGCCCCACCGCAAATTTGATCACCTGACTTTGATTCTCAGGATAAACCCTGAAATGATGAAGCAGTTACCATGTTGCTGGTGATAGAGTAAATGCAGTGTCACTGGAATTTGTCTGCATCAACTTCTGCTCTCGGGCTTATTTACCAGTGGGACAGTGTGTGATGGAAAAGAGGTACAGGAGAGTTGAGATGCACCCAGTCTGGATTTTAGGCACAGGTGACCCCAAAGGGCAAAGTTCTAAGAGCATTGGTGAGCACAGACCACTCAAGCCATACTGCTCATGTTAAATGAAGAAATATTATGGAAGCTATCAAGAACCTAGGCAACCTTTGTCAGTCTCATATCCACCTCCTCTGGCTTTGGGAGCAAATTCATCTGCTTCTGGAAGTTTTATGGGTAATAAGCAAAGATCCACAAAAAGAGGGATATAGATATAAATAAGATCTGAACAAACTTCTAGCTATAGAGGAATAAGATCTGAGAATCTAAGGTAAAACATGGTGACTGAAGTTGATCATACTGTACTGCATAACTGAAATGTGCTAAGGGAATAGAACTTACTTTTTAAAATTGAAGTAGAGTTAATTTACAATGTTGGTGTTAGTTTCAGATAAACAGCAAAGTGATTTAGTTATATATATATATATAATACATATATTCTTTTGCAGCTTCATTTCTATTAAGGTTATTACAAGATATTAAATATAAGTTCCCTGTGTTGTACAGTAGGTCTTTGTGGTTTATCTTTTTATAAATAGTAGTGTGTATATGTTAATCACAAACTCCTAATTTATTCCTCCCCCCATCTTCCCTCTTTGGTAACCGTAAGTATGTTTTCTATGTCTGTGGGTCTATTTATGTTTTGTATATTAGTTCATTTATATCAATTTTTAAGACTCCACAAGTGATATTGTATAATATTAGAACTTTACTGGCCTCTCACTAAATAAATAAGTAAAGCAGTGGATGTATTACTATTATTTAACTAGATGAGGGGGTCCTTTAATCATGTTTATGTATATCAAATCACTACTTTGTACACTTTAAATATCTTACAATTTTATACATCAATTATGCCTCAAAAAAGCTGAAATTTAGGGTTTCTCTTGTGGCTTAGTGGTAAAGAATCCGCCTTCCAATACAGGAGATTCGGGTTTGATTCCTGGGTCAGGAAGATCCCCTGGAGAAAGAAATGGCAACCCACTCCAGTATTCTTGCCTGGGAAATCCCTTGGACAGAGGAGCCTGTTGGGCTACAGTCCATTGTGTTGCAAAGATTCAGACAAGATTTCATGACTTAACAACAACGCAAGCTGAAATTTAAAAAAAAAAAAATCTGCACAGAATGAACCTCATTTACTGCTTTAACATGTTATGTCGTAATTCCTGGTGACACAAATTGTCAGAAGACAGCAATTTCTCTTTAGAGTTTCTGGGTGAATTGATGAGATTATCTTCTCATCTTCATAGTTGAAGTTTAATGTATCAAAGTAACTTAGCAGATTCTGGGACAGCAGTGTAAGGGCAGAAACTTCAAAATCACTCACCACTTCCTACTTCTCTGCATCTGAAAATATCTCTAAGTGCATATCCTGATACTGCTGTGCATGCCTGCAGCCTTGGAGTGTGTTACAGTTGTTTACCTGGTATCAACTTCTGCTGCTCTCTGGGACTGTCACATCATGCCAGGGGAAGCCTGATTTTCCCTGAGGATAACATGAGTGCGTTGGGCTTCCAGACTGCTGCCAGTAAATTTCCACTATTGTCTGCCTAACACATAAGGAACTACTACCAATATTATACAGCAATAATAAGTGAAAGTGAAGTCACTCAGTCGTCTCTGACTCTGCAACCCCATGGACTGTAGCCTGTTAGGCTCCTCCATCCAGGGGATTTTCCAGGTAAGAATACTAGAGTGGATTGCCATTTCCTTCTCCAGGGGATCTTCCCAATCCAGGGATTGAACCCAGGCCTCCCACATTGCAGGCAGACTCTTCACCATCTGAACCACCAGGAAATCCTAAATACTGCTAATAATAACTTTAGAAAGTAGCATTGGTGACACTGGTAGCTGGTGTCATCAACTCATGCAAGGCTACAGAGCTGTCAGCCCCAGGAAGTGAGACATGGGCAGCCGAGGCTCTAGGTAAGCTGCCACTATGAGAGAAACATCCACATTCTGACACAGATATCAGTTCCATTGATTACTGAGTACAACAGCTGACAATACGGGATGCCAAAGAGTGAAGTGTCCTTGAGACTGAGTTATGCTCTTGTAACAGTGCACAGAAGAAACAACATCAAAACTGTGTCCTTTATAACAGACCAAAACTCGTCAAAGTTTGGAGAAAATAAAGTAATCTGGAATCTCATTTAATGCCATTTTACATTCTTATTATCATGCAATATTTTAAAAATATTTTACCACTTTCTCAGGTAGCAAGCATTTCAACCTTCAACTCTTAATGACTTGCAGTCAACATTTGAGGTGATGTGGATTCTCCTGTAATATCCCAGATCATTTATTTCTCTATTCACACTAATCACATGGTCCAGTATAATACTCCATCTGGACACCCTCCTGGCTCTTCGGATGCTTTGTCAGATTTTCACAATAAACCTTTCGACAAATTGCCATAAAGTGTACATATTCCAACTGCCCCTTATTTGAAGTCAAGTTTCTAGCATTTTACAGGTTCTGGAATTATTCTGACTACTTTGGACAGTTTCTGTTTCTTCAAATTCTAATCATTTTTATATATTTCTTGTTTGGCCAGTACTTCAAATGACATATCAGCATTTATTTTGTATGTTTTATTATCAATAACTAAAACTGAGTGTTCCTTTTCAAATATTAAAACCATTTTTGCTAAATCAGTAAACTTTGGCATATTGGTCATTCAATTAATTGAATTTTGTCTTTCAAAGTATTTTGGTGAGTTGATCTACAAAAGTTGGAGGTTTTAAACTAAGTCTTTACTTACATTGAACAGCTTCCAGAGAATATAAATTAATATTTCTGAAGTATCTCAGATGGGATACATTAGAAAACAGCATGTACAGTGTATATGATTTAAAAGGACAAGTCCTTGAGAGATTTAGGATCCAGAAATTGAAAAGTATCTTTATCACAATCCCAAACAGGTTTTATAAATAACCTAGAAGGCCTAGGACTCTGTTTACAGATATTACATTTTGTCCTTCACCAGGGAACATTGCTAAACACTGTTGGTTCTTTTGTTTGCTTATTTTATTGATGATGCCTTATAGGAACTTTTGTTTCACTGTCTCTACCATGGTTATATGATATTGCTCATAAAAATTTTTATATAACCACTATCTCTGTTAATAAAGCCGGTTACATAACAGTACATTTTTTAATAAGGAGGGAGAATTCGTACAGTAGTGTAAAAGAATATTTTAATTCTCCAGTTAAAATTTCAACTTATATTACATGTCAAAATTTCAGTTGAGTCAAGATTCTATGAACAATCATCTTAATACTCAGAAAGCCAAGTTCCTTTTCCCTAAATTGGTTAAGCAGGGACTAATGCCTTCATCCGGTCCCATCACTTCATGGGACATAGATGGGGAAACAGTGGAAACAGTGTCAGACTTTATTTTTTGGGGCTCCAAAATCACCGCAGATGGTGACTGCAGCCCTGAAATTAGAAGACGCTTACTCCTTGGAAGAAAAGTTATGACCAACCTAGATAGTATATTCAAAAGCAGAGACATTACTTTGCTGACTAAGGTCCGTCTAGTCAAGGCTATGGTTTTTCCTATGGTGATGTATGGGTGTGAGAGTTGGACTGTGAAGAAGGCTGAGCACCGAAGAATTGATGCTTTTCAACTGTGGTGTTGGAGAAGACTCTTGAGAGTCCCTTGGACTGC
>SJYV01034532.1:0-11084 GCA_006410875.1 Neotragus pygmaeus | reverse complement strand
AAAAAAAAAAAAAAAAAAAAAGGAGCAAGCAAAAACGCAAGAAAAGATTTAACCTAGTCATGTCCCATAATATTCAGGTTATAATCTAGCCTGGCACTGGCTGGGAGAACTGAGTAAATCACACTGTAAATCTTTTGTGTTAGTGACATATTTCATAGAGCCCTGGGGCTAACTCTAGCTATTCTTGCCAAGCTGTCTGTCTTCCTGCCTCAGCTGGAAATTCTAGGCCAGTAATACCCAGACCTCAACTTTCAAATGACTTATGGCTCTTGTGATTACCAAGAGACTCCCAAACTTCTGGGTTTTGACTTAGAATGTCTGTGAGACTGTTTAACAACAAGGTGGTCCATCCAGCTAATGGTGATGGCAGCCGTGAGGCTACAGCATCCTTGGGCTGTAGATGCTACTGGCCTGGGTATTAGCCATAGGGCACTAGAAGTGATACGGTGACTTCTGTGAAAGGACCCAAAACAGCCAAGGCCAAGCTGAGATGAAATAAGGAAAACTGAGCCTGAATTAGCACCCATGATGTACAGCAAGAAAAACAGGGATTGCTTGTCTCCACAGTCTATGTTTAGCAGAATGTGCTCCTTCGAAAGTTGGAATGTGTGGCTGTTATTTATAGAAAGCACCGTAAGCACGTCCAGGACCTTTCTGTGGTATAAAAAAACAAAATATGGTGAGTCACAGAGAGAAATTTATTGTTAGTGTTGATAAACTGAAACCCCACTGATAGGGATGTGATTATTCAACTCACTGAGGCTACTTCTCCCATCAGCCATATGTTCCATAAGGATCAGAGCAGCTGTGAGGGTGGAGATGGAGGAGGGAAATGTTGATTGTAAGTAAGAAAAAAATTTTATGTTAAAATAAGTGTTTACTCTTCTGGTGTCCCTATCTGCCAAGGGAAGAGATACAATGATAGTCATCAATCCTCATGCTGTTGAGTAGAGCAGACAACACACACACACACTCACAGCTATAATGAGGAAATAAGCCATTAAAAGAAATTGGAACATATACTTTAAGTCATTTGCTATCACTTTCCTTTTGGCATATTATCAAGAAAACCATTACCTTCCTTATTTGATAAGGTGCTCATTTAATAAGCGCTTATCGGGCACACATGTGCATCACTTTTATAGAGAAAATGTTATTTCTGCCATTATTTACCTGTTCTGTGTTTCAGAAGAATGCCTCTTTCTTTCAGGGAGTTTTAGGTCCCAGGAAAGTTTGCTTTGCTTTCAGGAGGGCCACCACTGGTGCCATCGAGAGAGTTCAGGCAGCCTCATGGGCACATGGCTTGGGGTGAGAAGTGAGGGCTGGATTTTGGCTCCCACCTGTGCTCAGCAGTCTAGCTTCATTTTAAAAAATATGTTTTTTTAATAAGTTGTGTGTCAATTAAATGTATGTGGCCTCACTATGATCTTTGGTTTCCCCACAAGAGATTTTGTAAATTGTCAGGGCAGTGTTTTATACTCTGAAATCAGTATTTGCAGCAATTCCATGATGCATTGCTTATAAAATGAAGCATTATCTCATAATTTATCTATTACATAAATCAATAATTAATAGTAATACTATAGCAATTATTTAATTATTGCAGAATAATTTAACAATGAATGAAATTAAGCTCAGCTCAATGAATTAAATTAAGCTCAGTTCATTTCCTTATGCCTAGAGTAGCAAGGAATGTCTATTTATGTGTCCCAGAGTTCTTTAGAATAAAAACTTTATTACCAGCTATTATGTAGAAATATAGGATACTATAAAAATTTATTTCTCACCATTTAATGGTCAGGAAAGTCTCCTTGCAATATAAAAGTCTTGACAAGGAACATAAAACAAAAACAGAAGTGCTATTGGTGAAATTCCAAAAATTTGCTTCTCTACTCTGTCAATCCTTACCATTATCCTCCCATCTAGAGCTGCAGAGTCCAAGCTTAGAGATAAGGAAGCATATGCCATATGCAGAGAAAAGACAGAAAGTATTTTTCCCCTTCTCTCAGTATAAACATGAACTTAATATGAGAATTTTTATAAACCCGCCATCTTGTGTGTATGCCATCCTATCAGACTTTTTGCAATCCCATGGACTATAGCCAGTCAGGCTCTCCTACCTATGGAATTTTTCAGGCAAGAATACTGGAGTGGGTTGCCATTCCCTTTTCCAGGGGATGTTTCCCACCCAGGGATTGAACCTGCCATCTTGGTCAGAACTATTTTGGTTGGAAGTGACTAAACCCAATTAGTTGGCAAAGGGGATATAAGGAAAAGAGTGGAGATGGGACTGGAGAACAACTTGATATCAGGTCTCAAACTCTGCCATTCTTACCATCTCTCCTTCTCTCCTCATGATTTCAATCTCTCAATTTCTCGGTTTCTGACTACAGGTCAGACCTAACACAGAAACAATAGATGCTTTCATGCCACACTTCTCCTAGCTTGCCACCAGAGGGAGACTGAGACTAAGGTCCCAGCTGCAAGATCGGAGGGGAGGACTTTGATTGGCAGAGCCTTTATTCACCCAGCTGGACCCAAATCCATTCTAATCATCTCTAGGCAGGGCCACTTGGGCCAATCAGAGGAGGCAGGAGAGTGGGATGGGTAAGTGAAGGGCAGCACACATTCGCACAAGATTAGAGTAGGGAAGGGAGTATTACCCAGAAGAAAGCTGTGCAGTTGGTTGCTGGCAAACAATAGCCACTGTGCACACAACAGATGAGAGCTGAGCTAACAGACTCCTTCATACATGTTTGTTCAACATGTCTCTAATGAGCTCCTGAAGTTTGGAGTTGGAAGACCTATTTAATGGGTGTATTCCAGTGCCCAGTACAATTCATGGTATTTAGTGGAAAGATGCTTAGTGATTCAAAACTTGGACGCTGAGATGACAGACATGAGTTCAAAGTTCAGCTTTATGATTTACTAGGGGTGTGAGCTTGGGCAAGTTTTTAAAAATTTCTTTCAAATCAATTCTCATTATATGCAAAGCATTTTACCAAAGAACATGGCATAAAACATGCAATAAATGATAGCTGTTATTACTTTCAAAACATATTGAGAGGGTCTTATTGTCTCTACTGTGCTAGTATTAATGAAATGGTGGACTGTTGGTGAAAACCAAATAGAATTTGGATAAAAATCTATGTTACTTTCTTTGGGTGGTGCGGGCGGCGATGTTTAGGTACCCTCACCACAGCAGCTCCTATTCTGGCACAGGATACAGAGAAACTCTGTGCCTTGCATATGTGCATGCTAAGTCACTTCAGTCATGTCCAACTCTTTGTGACCCCATGGAGTATAGCCCACCAGGCTCCTCTGTTCATGGAATTCTCCAGGCAAGAATACTGGAGTGGGTTGCCATGCCCTTCTCCAGGGGATCTTCCCAACCCAGGGATTGAACCCACATCCTTATGTCTTCTGCATTGGCAGGCAGGTCCTTTACCACTAATGCCACCCGGGAAGCTCCAGGAAAGAAGACTAGACCCCAGGCAGATATCACCCACACATTCCTGAAACATCAAATTTTGGTTATTTCAATGCAAAAAAAAAAAAAAAATTGGAAAAAAAAGATGTCTCCATGATTCAAGGATTTAAAAAAATTTTTGCCTCAGTATCCATTCTCTTTTAGTTGTAAGTTTTTTTTTTTTTTTAGTTTTATATAGAAATCCAAATGTAAAACATAAAGAGCAAAACTCCTGGGGTAGGAAGAGGGAAGGGACCCCCCCACCACACACACACACACACACACAAACAGACACACACACACACACAAGCTCAGCTCTAATTGTGGCAGCCCTGATGTACCACCATGGAAAACCTGTGGTTTTGAGAAATACATTTTGAAAACCTCTGTAGAAAATCTTTAATGGTGGCTATATTAAAAAACAAACAAAAAAACCTAACCAGATATTAAAAGGCAATTCTCACATTAGAGTTTTTAGGGGAGGAAAATATATGAATCAGTGTATTTACATCCTAGTTCTTGTCCTTCTTTCATGTCAACCAGAGATTAAGTTATGGCTGCTAAGAAATTCAAATGCAATGGTGATAGACTGCCCATGAAAACGTTTCTTTGCTTTTTAGATACTTGTCCCACGTTGCTGTGTTATTTCAAGCTATTCCTTGAAAGGCTAGAAACTTTATTCATCATTAACATGTCGCACTTGGGACTTGAAAAGGATGAGACTGAATGCTGTGTGCTTGTTAGAAGTACTGGTACAGCCAGCAGACACTGATCTCTATACAAGTAGCTTCAGTGGAGAAAAAACTAAAACCTGGAGGGCATGAACTGTACAATTGCAGAGTATTCTCTCCAGCTCAGAATGAAAGAGCATTGACTGGACAGAAAAGCAAATTGCTAGCACTGCTGGGTGAATAAGGATGTCAAAGGTATCTGTATTACTGAACAGGCATGGTTCAACAACATCAAAATGTAATCTTTTCTTTCCAGTTATAATGGTTTCTAGTATCTTAAAGCAGCAACTTGTATAAAATCAGACACATGATTCAAGTTCTTAATCCTTAGACTTAAAACAGTTATTCCAAAAAATTCCCTTTGCTTAATTTCAAAATAAGTCATGGCTACTTGAAATGATAAACTTCAGTAGTTTGTTATTCACAATTAGAAAAAGAGAAAAAAAGTATGAATATCACTGTTTAACATTTAGGGTCAGAAAGAGGAAGTTCAGGAATGGAAAGAAGCATTAATATTTATTATTATTGTTGTTGTTATAGAAAAAGTAGACTTATAAAGTCCAGTACAAATTGTACTAAACTGCTGACTTTCATTTCAAAACAAAAGCTAAATATGGGTGACAGAAAATCAGTATTGTGGGGAATTTCAAAGAGATCTCACATTCTAATCCTTCCTTTCACAATCTGGGATATTATTCAATATGCTTTTATAGGAGAGGTGGAGGAAATGCTAACATTAATTAGCCCTTGAGGAAAAAAAGCAAATTAAATGTATTTCTGAACGACTCATTTATATATAGAAATTAATTTTATCCTCAGAGAATACATTGTTGTGCTTGTGAGCCAGAATTACTGGGGCTGAATTCTTATATTTAGCCCAAGCTAGAATCATACAATGATATTTATAGAACTTCTAAGCCTTATGTGACTTCTGACTTTTCGTTCCTTATGTACCACCTACCTATACTGGTAGTAATTGCTTTAGGGGCCTAATAATAATAGTAATAGTAGTAGTAATCTTCTACTAAGCTGGACCAATTTGGGTGTCAGGGCCCCTCAGGGTCAGTGTCATTATAATTTGTAATCCAGCCGGACAAGTAGCACATGAAAAGCAAATAAGAAAGCAGTACTTAGCTAAGGTCCAAATAGGAAAACAGTGCCCTAGGAGTTAAGCGAAGAGAGAGGTCACCATGAGCTGTTGCGGTCATCAGAAAGTTGTGGATTAGGTAGGATTCCAGCTGGGTTTTTACATATTGAAAGGATTTTGATTAGAGGAAAAAAAGGAGGGGAGAGAGCATTCATTTTAGGTAAGAGAATTCCTATGCACAATACTGAGGGCTTCATTAGGGTAAATAAAACTCAGTTATAACAAACAATCTCCAAGCCTCAGTAGCTTAATACAATATTTATAATTATTCATTTATATCCCAATCTACTGTGATAGGGCTGGCAATGTGGGGTGAATAAAGGATTCGTCTCCACTCAGCCATTCAGAACTCTGTCGTGTTTAGTTGCTCAGTTGTGTCTGACTGTTTCTGACCTGCCAGGCTCCTCTGTCCATAGGGATTATCCAGGCAAGGATACTGGAGTGGGTTGCCATGCCCTCCTCCAGGGAATCTTTCCAACCCAGAAATCAAACCCAGGTCTACTGCATTGCAGACAGATTCTTTACCATCTGAGCCACCAGGGAAGCCCATTCAGAGCCCTAAGCGCATCCAAATTTGATGTCATCATCTTCCTCTGTGATTCCCAAAGTTGCCACAGAAGAAGAGTAAATGGGGGATTGGCGATGGAGAGTTTCATGATCTCAAAGAACAAGAGCGAGGAACTGGGTAGAGTGAAACAGGGAGAGAGGCGAGCCAACACAATGGTGTGTAGTCTAGTTGGTCGCCACTGTGGGCAACAGGAGCTTGCTGCTACTGGCACTATCTGTGGAACCATTTACTGGGTTGGCCAAAAAGTTCATTTGAGTTTTTTTTTGGTAACATCCTTCAGAAAAACCCGAATGAACTTTTTTGGCTAACCCAAAAGAAAGAGCCCCAGATCTATCCACCCAGGGGATGAAAAAGAGGGGAATTTTGTTACCCTGCCTCTAGGCACACTTTTAAGACACAGGTGGGAGTCCTGTAGGTCCCACAGGCTTCTCATGTAGAGGCATCAGAGAAGCCCCACAGCATTGGGTGAGAGATGCTCAAAGCACCTTGTGCTGCAAGGTGACCCTGTAAAGGCTGGAGCAGTAGGAAGGCTGAGATGATGGGAGGTGTCTGAAGCAGGTGCAGCGTTTCAGCGCCAGGATGGATAGGGCACAGGTTAGGGCACTGAAAGCTGATGAAAGAGAAGGATGTCATGTTGCCTTACCCTTCATCAGTAGATCCCCACTGTCATTTTAAAAAGAGCAACAATTCCAGCCTCATGAGAAAGCAAGATATTACTCATAGGCTTCAGCAGAATATGCTACTTAAGGAAGCCACTGAAAAATGTAGAAAGGGGAAAAGGCTACCAATTTCCCTTTTAAAAAAATCCTACTAATAAAAAAAGCTGGACCAATTTGGATGTCATGGCTCCTCAGGGTCATTACTTAGCCTACAATAAATTGTAAGTCACTGGTTAATGCATCTCACTTATTTTTCCAATAGAATTCTGTGATACTTGCCATTACACAGAAAAAGCAGCTAAAATAGTTATGTCTGGCACTGACCTCTACTCCGCCTACTGTAAATTAAATGTCTTTAGCTTATACCCACAGTCAGATAAATGTTTCTACTAGATAATGGTCTCTGGGCACTGAATTTCTTCATTTAGAGAGTTTCTCATACTCAAACATTCCATTTTCCATGCTCCTTTCCCCCTGATGGCTTTCACAGTTTAGCATTTTTGACATTGTCCTTAAGTTAATAGCAGCAGGCAGTAATGTCATAATTAATAGAGTCAAAACTTTACTGCAGGTTCCAAAACAAGGAGATTTGACATGAAAATGAGGATAAAGAAATGTCTTGGTGGGATTTTTCTGTTAATCATTGCACTCTCTTATATTTTTCTAAGTGCAAGGATCCATTTAGCTCATGTCACCTCTTTTAAATAATTACAACTTCAGTTATTCTGATTGAAAAAAATTCCATGCTGAGTACATGAGACAGAAAATTACAAGCAAGCTGTGCTTCTATAATATATTGCTAATGCAGTAATTTAAAAAAAAAACTGTGCTAATATGGAGATCTTTTAAGTTAGGGTTAATACACTTATTCATGCAATGCCTATTAAGGAGCTGTTATAGGCATTCCCTACTAAGGGCAGGGATTCAAACATGAGGAAGTCACTACCTCAGGGCACTCACAGTCTAGTGGGGGAGACCAAAAAGTAAACAGTGATGCTCCTTGTGGAAAATACTGTAAGAGGAGCATGCATAATGTGTTGATGGGTCAGAGAGAATCCTAACTTTTTCTGGGTGTATGTGGTGTTGTGATAGGATGGGAGAATATGAGGAAGAAGGCTTTGAAGAGGAAGCTGCTTTTGCACTGAATGCTGATGGCTGGGTGAAAAAAAATCAGAAGAACAAAGAGGAAGGGCAAATGGAAAGGTGTGGCTGGGTTGCGGCTTATTTGAAGAGCTGCAAGATAGAGAGTCAAGCTGGACTGTAAAGTGCAACTGAAGAAGCGCCAAGAGAGAAAAACTTCTTGTAAAGGAGTCTGCTGAGCGTCAGTTCTACCCTTTATTCAGAGAGTGGGATTTAAGCCTTAAGAGTGACTTGAACACATTTTAATTTTAGGAAGAAAACCTTGATGTGGAACATGGATGTATTGGCTGGTGCAATACCCTGGCTAGAGGCAGTGAGTGCCTGAGGAAAGCAAGGGTGATGGAGTGGAAAAAAGAGCGTACTTGAGAAACGTGCAGGGCATAAGACTTTCTGGTTCCATAACCAACAGAGGAGAGGACATTGCGAGGGGAGGTGAGGGTCTAAGTTGATTGAGTTTGCTCTTTTTTCTCTGCACACTGGCATCATTGCTCCTTGTTACAATTGCTGCCTGCTGTGTCCTGCCAATAATTCTCTCCACAAAAGTGACAGATAGAAGTGGTATCTCATTTGAATGTACTGATTATAGTCTTATCTTCTGACATTTGACCTTTGATGTAGAAAATGAGCTATTTTTAAATATCTGGGGGAGAATCATGTTTGCCTTCAAATTTTAAAATAACTAGAATTGATACAACTCTGCAGATTACAAAGGAGTTTCCCATTTGTCATGTCACTTAAGACTCATGTCAGTGCTCTGGTGGGTAAAAGCAAGGGCTATGACCATTCCCATATCGGCAATGGGCAACTGTGAGTGAGGGAGGTTAAGTGACTTGCCCAAATCCACATAGCTTCTGAGGAGCTGACCCAGAAATTCCATATCTTTCTCCATAACTTTATAGTACTCCACATTAACTGAGTCTTTTGGTTTTTAGTTTGGAATCTCATGAACTGTTTTCATTTGAATACTTTTTTATCCAACTTGATTATAATTCTCCTAAGGCTAGGAATTAGGTATTAGACTTCTTCCTTCCACACATACTAAGTAGATAATAGTGATTTCTTTTAAAACTAAAAAAGATCTAGGAATTTGAGGCAACATTTAAAGGCATTACTTAATTATTTATACTAAGGGAAAGGAGTGTGGGTCAAAGAGTGCATATCAATCAATACTCTAGAGCTGATGAGGATCCCAGAAAGGTAGTATAAGTTGCTAGTTAAAAACATGGGCTTTTTGTCATGCAAATCGACACTCTCTAGTTAGCTTCAGTATTTATGACCAAGTTATTTAACATTGCTAGGCCTTGATTTCTTCACCTCAAAGACAGAAAGTGATTAAAACCATACGGAATTGTTTCAAGAGAATATGAGTGATCTCTCAGCCCAAAGTCTGGTACATAGTAAATCTCTCACTGATAATCATGAGTATGTTAGTAACCCAGATGTCAACTCAAGCCACCATCCCATTTCCTCCCCAGAATTTCTGTGCCAACCCTGGACTGTATTTGTGACTGAGTTCTTACTCTGCAGAGCTCTCAGTCTCATTGAAATCTTATCTCCATTTCTTCAATTCACAGTACCTTAGAGGTGAAACTTAGGCTGTTTTCCCTTGAATTCCAACCACACCCTCTCCCTTAAGAAATCAATGCATTTTTATATACAGCAAATTATTACTAATGATTACAAGGAATGGCAAGAAGGTTACAGCACAGATTTCTAAGACAGACAACTTAAAATACAACGCTAGGCTTTCTTTCTTGTTTCACTAACTCTAGCTTCCTACCAGGTTGCCCAGCTGTGTCTCTGCCTCCCTCTTTGGCTGCCACAAACAACTGGAAGCAACAACAACCACCCTGGTTCTTCCTACAGTTGATGGGATGGAAGTGAACTCTGCAGCTCTCCCTACCTCCAGCTCAGTACCAAGCCCCTCACGAATGGCCAGACTATAAATGATGGGTGCCTGCTCCAGGTCTCATTCTCCTTTCCCATCCTCGGAAGTTTCCTCCCATCCTCCAGTATCCTCTTCCGTCCTCCCTCCTATGTGGAGAGAAAGGATCAACATAAAGATTTTTAGAGATTGGGTTCTCCACTGAAATGAATTATGTTACCTCTTCCTTATAAGAGAGAAAAGGCCACAGTCAGTTTTAGTTTCAGATACAGAGGTTTTTTTCTTGATATTAATAACATTATTATTGTACATTCTGGTGATGGATGCAACCTGCTTAATAAGAAATTAAAAGATGGCAGAGAACAGATTGGGCTTTTTTAAGATACCTCTTTATTTGATTAAGACCTTCACTCCCATCAGGACTTGCCATCTGCACTGACTATAACATTGCACAACTCCTCAGGTGATAACTTAAAAAGGAGTTGGGTTTGTATGAGATGCAAGAAACTCTCTGCAAAGCAATGCCATAATTTTGATTCAAATAAACCACCTCTTAAATAGCTAATTTTTCTTCAGTCTTTGGAATAACAAGGTGTCTTAGAATTACATAGTATCTATAAATTACTGCAATGTTTTCAAGTTACTTCTATTTGAAATAAAGGATGTCTTGTTATTCTGGGATAAGAAACTAATGTGTTTGTCTTTGCGCCAATGAAAATGAAGCAGTCTCAAATTCATGCAGGTCTAGAGACCTGGTTCTTAAAAGGGTGAATTCCCAAACTCACAATAAATAAAAAGTTCGGTTAGAAATCTATCTGAAGTATGCCTTTCATTCCATAAGAACACTTTTTGGAATTTTTCCAGTAACTCAGCTCATTCAGTATCTTGTGACTGGAAGATTTTAATACAAGCTGTTTAAGAGAAACTGTCACTTTCCAATACATGAAGCCAACTCCTTAACTAAACTGTTTTTTCTGACAAGCAGACAGAAATGTTGATATGAACCCAACCAATTTATATGACTACATCTGAGCTTTTTAATTGCCACTTTTATAGAACATAACAGATAGTTCCACTCCACAATCTTGCTTTGTTAGCTCTAATCAGTCATCATTTTGATTTGGTAATATACATAATGTCGCTGGTTTCAATTTCATTCCTCTTTCAATTTACATTTGAAGATTAAACATGTGTGAATTCACAAATCTCTTCCATTTACAAAGAGAATGAGTTTTTGGAATGATTAGGCATAAGATTAAAATCTTAACTCTCAAACTTAACTGGTTTCTTAATTAAGAAAAAATATTAACTTCAAAATAAATTAATGTTGATTCAGAATTCTTTGATTTCTGAAAAACATTTTTCTTTCCCTGCAATACTTGCTATTAATCGACTAAAATTTCAACACAAATTTGTTGTACAACCTAGGCAACTTGGTTTTGCCTGCCTAGAATCCTTTCCCTCATCTTCTCGGACAAAGCCCAC
>SJYV01034531.1:0-54486 GCA_006410875.1 Neotragus pygmaeus | reverse complement strand
TCAATATTAAATATCTAGTATTAATGTTTGTTTGCTAATCTAATATAGACATGCCTAAGAGTCATTAACATTAAGCATAATATTTTCATTGTGCCGAGGTTTATTATAAGTTAAATGCTGTTATATTGTTATATCTGTTACAAGTTTGTCAGCAAGGAAAGTACCTTGAGTGAAGAAACTTCAAAAAATTGTAAATGAGATATGAGCTTTCAGATAAACTCTATTAAGAATAATTATATGTTAGAAATGTCTGTCTAAAACAGTCTCTCTAGATTTTGGTAACCTGAATTTCTAGGGTTGTGCCAAACTAAGTGACAGAAATTTATTGAATAGCTAGGTCATTTCCAAATAAAATAAGATTCTGAAACATTCATTACTGAACACTAACTTCCTCTTACAGAGAAATTAGAGATTTTGGACTACTAATGAATAATGTTTGATGCCATCCTGAGATGTTCTATAGAATTTTTAAAAAGTTGTCACAGGTATTTATGCTCACCAATCTATAGAATGTTAATACAAAGATCAGTTCTTGGTTGCTTAAGGAAAGTATGATGTGTGTTTTCAGTAAAGAAGGTATGAGGAAAGAAATTACATTTTATGAAGGGAAAAGGAAGTAAGTCTGACTTACAGGTGGCAGTTTCAAGATGGGAGAACAAAGTAATGGGTATAGAAAGTGATAAGAAGGTTTTATGGAAAGTGAACCCCAAGGGAAGAGTTTTGTGAATAAATACAAATTTTCTTGAGATGTCAAACTGCCTTTGGTAATGGATTTTAAGTTTCTTTACTTCTGAAGTGATCTATTTTATGTTTACCTTTGAAATTTTCTTTGTTACTGTGGCTAAGTTAATATATTGTTTCACAGTGATCTATATGATTCTATCTGACTGATATTTATTGACAAATCTTCCTAAATAACTTGACTTCTAGCTGACTTTGGGATGCTTCAGAGGGCCCCTGAGACATCCCAAAGAGCTATTAAACTACCTGAGTTCATTTGACATGTTAAGTTACATGGGAAGTATAGTTAGTGGAGTGATGAATCTTCTCAGGTTATACTATATGGTTGATGTTACTAATATAGATATCCTAGAAGTTATGCGAAATTCATGAAAATCTGATATGTCCTGGTAAAATGTTGTCAGTTATAATTTCAGTTATCATGTTACAAGTCACAGCAAAAACCAGGTTACTTTGTCAATTGTAGTTTAATCAGATTTTAAACATGTCTTCTATGGTTTCACTCTGATGCCTTTGTAAGAATATTACTACATCAAGATTTATGGAAAAGACTTTTCTAAGATTAAGCAATAAACAAATTTTCTTTGTTTGTTATCTGGTAAGCTGGTAAAAGACTGGAATTTAGTCTACTGTCTCTGTTAAAGGGGACTTCCCTGTTAGCTCAGATGATAGAGCATCTGCCTACAATGCGGGAGATCCGAGTTTGATCCCTGGGTCGGGAAGATCCCCTGGAGAAGGAAATGGCAACCCACTCCAGTACTCTTGCCTGGAAAATCCCATGGACGGAGGATCCTGGTAGGCCCCAGTTCATGGGGCTGCAAAGAGTTGGACACAACTGAGCAACTTCACTTTCACTTTCCATGTTAAGAGAACAAAGTTTTCTTAGAATGAAGCTCTCAATAACAGATTATTAACTTCTTTGCTTTTAAGTGACTTATATTTGTTTTAAGAATCCTTTGCTACTTTGGTAAAGTAAATAAACATTATTTAAGATTATGGTACATGCAAAAGCTCATTCTGCTTCTACAAAAAAAAAAACCCCCGCACTGTTAGACTTTTGCTATTCTGATGTCCTAAAACATGGCAACAGTCTACTCCTAAATCAGGCAATTAAAAATGGGTGAACAATAGTTGTAAATCAAAGAGTCAGGGCTATGGGAAATCCAAGATGGCCACTTAGCTTTTCCCAGCTTCCTGACAAACCTCATTTTTATTTGATGAGTTAAAGCCTTCCCTGGTTATAGGGTTAATGCCCTCATAATGAATAAATCATGTTTCACTAAATATTAAGTTTTGTTAATTGTTAAACTAAGTTTCTAGTTTTGTTAATTAAAGTCTATAGTTTACTAAGACTCACTTCTGAGATAGTTCCTTGTTGTTATATTATATTGCTGAAGGATTTAATTAAGTTATTAAAAATGACCCTAAGCTTATCTCAGTAACCAATCTTCAGATAAATGTACACTCCATGATGTGCAACCAGGAGATTAACACCAGGCTACAGTTATTTAACAAATGAAGTTAGATGACTTAGGGTATACTGGGCTCTACCTAATGAAAGTTCTTGACTTCTAATTCTTACTTATGACCTTACTAATAATTGCTAGCTATAGCTATATTATTTTCTATGTTACTTGCTTCAGAAGATTGCTTCTTACTTTACCAAATGTATGACTGAGCCTGTGAAACAATGCTGATATGCAGTTCCACATGAGATCAATGATTGATTGTAATAATGTAACTCTAGACACGGGAAGAAGCAACAAAAGGAAATAGTTTCCTGGACCAAGAGGCTAGAAAGACAGGTATGGTCCAGAGAATTTTGCTACTTGCAAGGCCTGGTCTAGTAATAGCACACTGAGTGGCCTGTCAATGGAATCTTCAGTAGACCTGGGAATGAGCTTTCCCAGCACCGGGGTACACAATGGTCATGAAATGCCCCCCAAACATGGTCAAATATGTGGCTATGAAGGGACCCTGCTGAATAGAAGTCAGCACTTGCCAGCTGCCTATAGCAGAGAAGGCAATGGCAAGCTACTCCAGTACTCTTGCCTAGAAACTCCCATGGATGGAGGAGCCTGGTAGGCTGCAGTCTATGGGGTCGCTCAGAGTCAGATACAATTGAGCAACTTCACTTTAACACATTGGAGAGGAAATGGCAACCCACTCCAGCGTTCTTGTCTGGAGAATCACAGGGATAGCGGAGCCTTGGTAGGCTGCCGTCTATGGGGTCACACAGAGTTGGACATGACTGAAGTGATGCAGCAGCAGCAGCAGCAGCAGCTGCTGCTGCCTATACAAAAATTACATCATGAGCACTGCAAGCTGCTGACCTTCAAACACCCCCTGAAAGGAGTTAAAGGTGGAAATCAGAAATAAGGTACTCTGTGCTCTGGGGAGGAAGAAGGAAATGGCAACCCACTCCAGTATTCTTACCTGGAGAATCCCAGAGACAGAAGAGTCTGGTGGGCTGCCATCTATGGGGTCACACAGAGCTGGACATGACTGAAGCGACTTAGCAGCAGCAGTGATCTGGGAAAAACCCAGAAGAACCAGCCTTCAGACAGACAGATGTTTTCAGGTAAAGATTTTATGAGCCCAGATTCTTGCATCTTCTCACGCCTAGAGAAACAGTAATGTCATGAATCAATGTCTGCTCCTGGTTCTCCTGGCTAGCCCCTGAGCAGTTTTTCTTCTTCTATTAATCTTTGGGCCATGTACCTTTAATTTCTTGTTAAATTTGTTTCTTCTAGAATACAACAAATCTCCAATTGGTAGTATGACAAGAATATTCCCTGACCAACACCTATACAATGCTGAAAGTCACACCTTATCATTCCATGGATTCTCATCTTCCTCCATAAATGCACCCTGACAGAAAGCAGGCAAAGGAAACCCAGAGCCCCATGAAGCCCCTATAAAACCTGAAGAATCCAGAGTGGTCACTGCCCCTTTTCCCCCGAGACTGGGTCCCCAAATGCCTGAGAAGGGAAATAGGTAGACAGTTAGACATGAGCAGGGTATCAAAAGGGGCCAAAGAACTGGCCCTAAAAATAAAGAGAGGGAAGAATGTGGTGACCCAAGGACGAAAGACCAGATAAAACCAAAGAGGGTCTTGGAATGCAGAAATGGAAAAATCAGACCCTTATCATCCTTCCCTCCCCCATGTTGTAACTATTAATGGAACAGTATAACCTGTCTCCCCTCCTACCCCAGAGGGAGCGCATGCCTCATCCAATCAGCAAATGACCTGCAAGACCCTATCCCACTCCTTGTACCCTGAGTGTAAAAGTGGACTAAGGACCCCCATTCATTGTCAATTCTCCCTTGAGCTGACCTGCTGTTCTGACAGCATCTCCCACTCTAATAAACCATATTTCTCTCTCATTCTGTCTCATGTTCAGAAATTCTTTTTCAACCCACTCCTGGACCACGACAGTCTGTCCAACTGATATCTCAGAGGGCTTGGAGAAGTGTTTACGAGTAATGGGGTTACTTTTATTTATTTTCAAAAGGAAAATCTTTATTTATTTTATTTTACTTTACAATATTGNGAACCTAGACTGGAGATTTGTTTATTACATGATATTATACATGTTTCAATGCCATTTTCCCAAATCATCCCACCCTCACCCTCTCCCTCAGAGTCCAAAAGTCCTTTCTATACATCTGTGTCTCTGCTGCTGTCTCGCATAAAGGGTCATCGTTACCATCTTTCTAAATTCCATATATATGTGTCAGTATACTGTATTGGTGTTTTTCTTTCTGGCTTACTTCCCTCTGTATAATCAGCTCCAGTTTCATCCATCGCATTAGAACTGATTCAAATGTATTCTTTTTAATGGCTGAGTAATACTCCATTGTGTATATGTACCACAGCTTTCTTATCCATTCATCTGCTGATGGACACCCAGGTTGTTTCCATGTCCTGGCTATTATAAACAGTGCTGCAATGAATATTCGGGTACATGTGTCTCTTTCAATTCTGGTTTCCTGGGGTTATTTTTAAAACCCAAAAGGTAAAGTGGTGGGGCACCTGTGTCTCTCTGATAACTAGCTAAAAAGCATATAGGATGTTTATTTTTTTTTTACTTTTTTTTTCTTTTTATAAAGTAAACCCATAGTGTATTACCTTAATGACATGACTGACTTTCTACTAACTATCCCACTGTAAGTCATTCCTTCTAGTAATATGGGAAAATGAAATACTCCTTATTTATTTTGAACTCTATCTTATGCCTAGCATCACTCACTACCATAACTGACACATCATATTGGATAGACAAATAGACAAATACAGAGATGTAAAATATATTATCATGCTCTTATTACAAAATCAGTTGCAACTTAATTAAAATGTACACAATCAGGTCTTTAAAACCAGTCCATCTTAAAGGAAATCAGTTCTGAATATTCATTGGAAGGACAGATGCTGAAGCTGAAACTGCAATACTTTGGCCACCTGATGTGAAGAACTGTCTCACTGGAAAAGACCCTGATGTTGGGAAAGATTGAAGGCAGGAGGAGAAGGGAACGCAGAGGAAGAGATGGTTGGGTGGCATCACCGATGCTATGGACATGAGTTTGAGTAGGCTCCGGGAGTTGGTGATGGACAGGGAAGCCTGGCATGCTGCAGTCCATGGGGTCGCAAAGAGTCAGACATGACTGAGTGATCAAACTGAACCAAACTGATAGGTTGTTATTTCCAATGAGCCCCTGCAGATAATTATTAATATTGCCATATATTAATCCCCAGAAGTATATTATTCAAATTTATCAGGAATCGTTCTATGCAGTAACAGTAACATGGCTTATGTTAAGATACTAATCTATTAAAAATTTTGGCATCTACAAATCCATACACATAATGTTCTCAATTTTAAATTATCCACAATTAATTGAATAGAAATTTGCATCTGAGAATTTGTTCTATACATATTAGTACCATCACATGTAATCATTTAAGAAAAAATGACATTCGTTGGTAACTGCTAATTACAAAACAGTTCCTAAAGATATGACCTATTTGGAATGCTTAGAATTAAATTATAAGAATATATAAACCAATGGATAAACATTCAACTGGGCTATAGTTTCTAATGTAGTTTTGCTAAGTCACTTCAGTTTTGTCTGAGTCTTTGCAACCCTATGGACTGTAGCCAGGCAGGCCCCCCGTTCACGGGATTCTCCAGCCAAGAATAATTTGGGGCGTTACAGCCATTACTGTTAACTAAAAATTACATGATCTGAGCAATAGTATTGTTCACATCAAAGACAACACAATAGTCCCTCTGTACCATGATAACATAGCTATTAAAGAACTTCCAGAAACACTGTGGTTGTCAGATGTCACAGCTCACTAATCTGTACTAACTTTGAGGTGTGGATGCAGGTCTTTCTCTGTATCTCATTCATTTGTACCCACAAAATGCTAGCTGTGAGTGCTGGTTCCTTTATTTAACTCCTGCATTAAATCCTCACAACAATAAGAGGGAACTGGTATTACTTTTCACTTTTAGATGAAGAAACTAGGTTTAAAGAAAAAATTACTCTTCATTATCACATAGCAAGTGACTGTGCAGAATCTGAAACAGGTTCTTATCTATGTGATCAAGAACAGATGTTATTTCAGCTGCACTAAACAGGTACTGCTGCTGCTGCTAAGTCGCCTCAGTTGTGTTCGACTCTGTGCGACCCCATAGACGGCAGCCCACTAGGCTCCCCCGTCCCTGGGATTCTCCAGGCAAGAATACTGGAGTGGGTTGCCATTTCCTTCTCCAATGCATGAAAGTAAAAAGCGAAAGTGAAGTCGCTCAGTTGTGCCAGACTCTTAGCGACCCAATGGACTGCAGCCTATCAGGCTCCTCTGTCCATGGGATTTTCCAGGCAAGAGTACTGGAGTTGGGGTGCCATTGCCTTCTCCGTAAACAAGTACAAATCAGTATTATTTTTCTTTGCTGTTTATAATGAATGAACCCAGAATTGTCAAGTTCACTGTGACAAATGTCTAAACTCAGTCATTTTCTTCACTTTAAAATAGTTCATTGTTATTATTCTAAATTCAAAATATATTGATATCATGATCTTTTCTTGTAAAATATTTTTGCATAAATGATTTCAAATGCAACCATTGTACTTTAACTTACCTTAACTCTTTAGATTAATGCTTTATTAAATAAATTGCTACTTTTCACTAAAATGCAAGTGACAATAGGTACTACACTAAAAGACATGAAAACAATACTGCCAAACATTTACATATTAAGTCAAAATTCTTTAATTTCATAAATATCAGGGTTGGTGAATAATTTTTATTTTCACTCAATGGTGGATCACTTTCTGTTAAATTTCCACAATTTCTACCAGACTTTTTATACTTTCCTTACAGTTCACATGTTCTCAATTACAAATAAATTATCGCCACTTAAAAAAAGAAAATTTTGGCTCCACTTCCCCCTAAACATATTCCTCCTTCCTAATATTCCCACCTCAAGTTAATAGCATCTTGTGTACTCTCCACTGTACAAGAAAATATCTTTATCCGAAAATCCATCTATGACTGCATTTTATTGGCTCTATCTGCTACATATATCTTAGATTCCCACCCCTCAACTTTCTCTTATCTGAGTCAACCATAATATCTAAATCCAGGTTTACATCATGTTTACTTTTTTCTTTTCAGTCCCATCATGTGTCATGTGGGATACTAGTTCCCCAACCAGGAATTGAACCCATGGCCCATGAAGCAGAAGTCTGGAGTCTTAATCACTGGACTGCCAGGGAAGTCCTCACAGCATGTTTACTGACTTAACACAAAAGCCTCCAAACTAATGTACCAGACTGCAGTTTCTCCCCATTACCCATCTCCATCTAACATCTAGATTTAACTTATTGAAACATAACTATGATTACATTAGTCCCCTGGTTAAAAACTTCCAACAGTGTGTCTCCTCTCAATAGCATCTTCACATTTAACATGCTCATCAAGTAGATTTTAAGCTTCTCCGAATACATAATTATATTTCATTCATATTGGTATTTTTGAAAATGAAAATTGAGCTAGTGTTGTAAATTAGTATAGATTGAATTAAAAGAATAAATGAGTGGACAAATTAACAAAGACTGCAAATCAACTTGAACAGTGTTTTTCAATCTGTTAGTCATGATCTGTTAGTGGGTAAAAATCAATCTAGATATTTCCAACCAGTACATTTTTTAATTAAGCAAAATAGAACAGAAAAGTACTGAGATTCACACTCAGTAATGAAAAGTATTGTTCTCTAAAATCTGGATTCGTGTTTTTGTGTTTAATGGATTATGACACAAAACATATTATTAAATTCTTGTTGTTTAGTCACTAAGTCATGTCTGTCTTTGCAACACCATGGACTATAGCCTGCCAGGCTCTTCTATCCAAGGGATTTGTCAGGCAAGAATACTAGAGTGGGTTGCCGTATCCTCCTCCAGGGCTATTCGGAACCTGGGCTTGGAGACATTTCCCCCCTCCTGGTGTAGATAAGCAAGTCAGAATTGTTGCTGTTGTTGTTCAATCACTAAGTCATGTCTGACTCTTTGTGACCCCACTGACTGCTGCACACCAGGTTTCTCTGTTCTCCACTATCTCCCAGAGTGTGCTCAAACTCATGTCCACTGAGTTAGCAATGCTATTTAACCATCTTATCCTCTGCCACCCCTTTCTCCTATTGCCTTCAATCTTTCCCACCATCAGGGTCTTTCACAATGAATTGGCTCTTCACATAAGATGGCCAAAGTATTGGAATTTCAGCATCAGTCCTTCCAGTGAATATTCAAGGTTGATTTCTTTTAGGATTGACTGATTTAATGTCCTTGCTATCCAAAGGACTCTCAAGAGACTTCTCTAACACCACAATTCAAAAGCATCAATTCTTTGGTGCTCAGCCTTCTTTATGGTCCAACTCTCACATCAATACATGACTACTGGAAAAACCACAGCATTGACTATATGGACTTTTGTTGGCAAAGTAAGGTCTCTCTGCTTTTAAATACGCTGTCTAGGTTTGTCATAGCTTTCCTTCCAAGGAGTTAAGTGTCTTTTAATTCCATGGCTTCAGTCACCATCTATAGTGATTTTGGAGTCCAAGAAAAGAAAATCTGTTACTGCTTCCACTTTTCCCCCTTCTATTTGCCATGAAGTGATGGGACTGGATGCCATGATCTTAGTCATAAAACAGAGAGCTCCAAATTCTCTCTCCAAGGAAGTAACTGACTTTAATTGAAACAGAGTTAGAAGAAATTCATGCCAATGAGCACTCTCAAAAAAAAGTAGTGGATGTTGTAATGAAAAGCAGAATTGATAGTCACTGGAAATATAGGCTAAACTGGAGGCTGGCTGGTCTTCTGGAGAGAAATTTGGAAAGAGACATTTGGGGAGAGCCTTCCTTTGGTCAGAAAATATCTCCAACACTGACCTCCAATACTATCCTTTCAATGGGGGAACAATTTGATTGGACTAGTTTGTGAAGCAGTTTGGCCTTATAGGGAATTATTGGAAAATAATAATGTTGCAATCAGGCAGCAATTAGTGGTGCTTGACAGCTAGATGTGGTCAGGGAATGAGACAGTCAAAGACAGCCCTACCAAAACCATTTTCATGCTACTGGTGACTGTGGGAATACCCAAGGCAGCAACTCCTGAGTAAAAACTTCATATCAAAGCTTATGGAACAGACTCGCAGACTTCAGAAATACAGCCAGTCACTAAACAAGTAAATAACAATAAAATGTCCTGGTGCTGGGGACAAGGGACCATTACCCAGCGTTGCTATAGTATAGTATCTGAAATGTTGAGTTCCCAATAAAATATTACGGATCATGCAAATGTCAAGGAGGGGGAAATTTCCTCTACGACTTTACCTGAGTTCTCTTAGCAGGTCTAATAATTAAACTGACACAAAATAGATTAACAGGAGGAAAAACACCAATTTAATTTGTAGGCATGGAGGTCTTACAGAAATGGAACCTAAGAAGGGACCAAAGCCAGGCAGCTTTCACAGGACCGAGAAATTCAGGTTTGGGTGCTTCATGAGTGGGGCTTCCTTGGCGGTTCAGATGGTAAAGAATATGCCTGCAAGGTAGGAGACTGGGTTTAATCCCTGGGTCAGAAAGATACCCTGAGAAGGGAATGGTAAAGAATTTAAGCAAAGTTTGGAGTTGGACAGTAATCAGTAGAGAAGTAATGAGTTTTGTTCATACAGGACTTTAAAGGAATTAAAATCACTATCTTGAACAGATACCTGCACTCTCATTTACATTGCATCATTATTCACAATAGTGAAGATATGGAAATAACCTAAGTGTTAATTGATATATGAATGAAGATAGAAAATATAGCATATATATAATAATAACATAATAATATAATGAAATTTTATTCAGCAATAAAACAAGATTTTACCATTTGTGACAACATGGGCAGTCCTTGAGCCATGCTAAGAAAAATACATTAGACAGAGACAGACAAATAGGGTACGATCTCAGTTTTAATGAGGAATCTACAAAAGTCAAACATTGAAATAGTAGTATACTGGTTGTCAGAGGCTAGGGTTAATGGGGACATGTTGATCAAAGGGTACAAAGTTTCAGTTATAAGATGACTACATTGTAGGGATCTAATGTACGGAATGGTGACTATAGTAAACAATATTGAATTATATGTCAATACTTGAAGCCTATTAAAGGAATTGATCTTAAATGTTCTCATTCCATCAAACAACAACAACAACAAAAAGGTAATTATGTGTGGTAATCATTTTACTATATATATATATATATATATCTCAAATCATCACATACACCTATAAACATAACCTACACGTGTTATATTACTATTATATCTCAATAAATCTGGGGAAAAATAAAGGAATGATGAGGTATCACTATGCATCAGGTAGAATGGAAGAATGCTAACACCAAATGCTGGCCAGGATGTGGGGCATTAGGAACTCTCATTCACTGCTGGTGGGAATGCAAAATGACACAGCCACTTTGGAATACAGTTGGCAGTTTCTCACAATACTAAACATATTCTTATCATGAGTGCATTCATGCTAAGTCACTTTAGTTGGGTCCAATGCTATGCAAACCTATGGACTGAAGCCCACCAGGCTCCTCTGTCAATGGGATTCTCCAAGCAAGAATACTGGAATGGGTTGCTATGCCCTCCTCCAGGGGATCTTCCTGACCCAGGGATTGAACCCACATCTCTTATGTCTCTGGCATTGGCACGTGGGTTCTTTACCACTATCGTCATCTGGGAAGCCCCTACTCTTACCATACGATCCACCAATTGTGCTCCTTGATATTTACTCAAAGGAGGTAAAAACTTATGTCCACACGGAAACCTGCACATTTATGTTTAAAGTAGCTTATTCATAATTGCCAGAGCTTGGAAGCAACCGAGTTGTCCTTCAGGAGGTGAATGGATAAATATACTGTGGTACATTAAGAGAATGGATTATTAAATACTTAAAAGAAATCCGCTATCAAGCCTAGAAAAGATATAAAGAAACTTAAATGCCTATTACTAAGTAAAACAGGCCAATCTAAAATAATTGGTTCTACTTCTATGGCATTCTGGAAGTAAGCAAAAATAAGAAGACAGTAAAAATGTCAATGTTTACCAGGGGTTAGAAAGAGAGGGGGGAATGACTAGGTAGAGTACAGAGATTTTTTTAGGGCAATGAAACTATCCTGTTTGATTCTTCAGTGGTGGATATATATCATTCAATATTTGCCCAAACCCATAGAATGTAGAATACCAAGAGTGAATGCTAATGTAAACTGTGGACTTTGGGAGATAATGATGTATCAATGTTAATTCATTGATTGTAACAAACATACCGCCTTGATACAGAATGTTAATGTTGGGGGTGGGGTTGTGCATGTATAGGGGGCAGGGGATATATGGGAAGTTTCCATATCTTCCATTGAATTTTGCTGTCAGCTCTAAAAAGTCTATACGAGAAATAACAAAGAATGAAAACCCCCCATGCCCTAACATTTCATATTGGTTCCAGTCTCCTAAAATTTACATACAAGGTCATATCAATCTTGTTTTAGCTTACATTATTTACCACGGAGTAAAATGGTTTGAATGCATACTTGAGCAATATGAATACACTTAAATATCCCTGTTGGATATTTGAATAGTTAATTGTGTACTTTCATAATCTCATTCTTTTCTCATAAAAACATTAATCTCAGTTATTGCTAATATCCTCATTATACAAGTGAGGAAATGATGACACAGATAGTAAGAGTAGCTCTCCTAAGGCCACAGAATTAGTGTTTGACACAGCCAAGATTTCACAGTGCATCCCAATACTCATTATCTTACAGAACACTAGCAGGGTGATGTTGATGATAACTGACACACATTATACCTTTTATTTTTGGCAAAACTGAACATCCTGTTTATCTCCTCTGAGCTTTGTTCATGGCCTGTTTATGACAAAAATAAACATATTTCCACATCCCCAGCTTATGACTGGGTGACTTCTATGCCATATCTTAAATTCTGTCTATATTCACTTACTTGTAGCTCTTGAAACATTTTATAACTTCCATGCTTATGGCTTATTTTATCATGAGTTTATAATTTTTTTTTGTGATCTGATGTTTAGTGGGACTCTAGCTGTGGGAAAACTGCATGACCTTGATTGATGGTGTGTCCTGTTAGAAAGAATTTGCTTTTAACATCATTAACCTGAGTCAAATCTATGGTACTACCTTAGTTTGAGGACAAAACTAGTTATATTGTACATTCAAACAACAGCACAGTGTAAGGATTTGCATGCCAGTTATAAATTCTCAATTTCCTAATCACAGTTTCCTGGCATATAGATTGTACCTAGTCTACCCATTCACTGAGGGTATAGCCCTTCAAGGCCCTTGGTGGTTTTATATTAGAGCTTTAGCTTTGATTCCTCATTGTGTGGAGACTTGCTGCCGTACTGAAACGGCTGTTAAAATCTGGTCCAGCAAATAGCCCCCAAGATAGCCTTAGCATTTGTCCCAGTTTACAACTGTTTTTTTCTAACATTCATTTGTGTGTTTATTTCTGACATATCCTATGAGATTCTTTAAATCTCTTTTATTTAAAATGTTCATCTCTGCATTTGTTACACTTTTTTTAAACCAAGTGTTGCTAGATGCTTAGATAACAATTTTCCTTTTTTTTTTCTTTTTCCAGAGTATTTACACTGCTATACTGTTGGAAAAAATTAAATGTATTTTAAACATACTTCTGATGAAGCAGGTGTAAGGAAAAGAACTACCATATAATGAGTACTTGAATTGCTCTATGACAGACATATTTCCTTATTTATTCACCCTGAAAAATGATGTGATTTGCCCTGAGGGAAAGCGCTAGCTCAAAGACATAGAGCAGTTTTTTCATGATCAGATAGCTTGCAAGTGGCAGAGCAAGGGTTTTAACTGAGGCTTATAAGACTGTTAATTCACAGTTTATTAAAATATACAGGATATTTATCAAACTAAGATCAAGTGTTAGAATGTCTGGTAGATCCAAGTAGTGTTATTGCTTCACAAATACCATGCAAGTAATATGAATGTATATTTTTAAAGGTTGCTTCAGAGCTCTCCTTGCCTCCTTATTCTGAAATCTATTTGTTCTAGTGAATTATTAAATCATAGAATCAACCTTATAGAAAATATTATAGCTTTATTTAAATAACAGAAAACAAAACATTTCAAAGTAATTGAAAAATAGAAACTTTATTATTCATATCATGCTGGTGGCTAAGCAGTAAAGAATCTGCCAGCCAATGCAGGAGATGTGCATTCAATCCCTGGGTCCAGGAGATCCCCTGGAGAAGAAAATGGCAACACACTTCAGTATTCTTGCCTGGGAAATCCCATGGACAGAGGAGCCTGGCGGGCTACAGTCCATAGGGTCACAAAGAAGTCAGACATGACTTAGTGACTAAATAACAGTGTGTTTAAGAGTTCACTTAATTAAGGGGCTGTTTTGAAAAAAATCAAACAAATTCTACTGCAGCTGTATCAACAAAGTGTCTTAAGAATGATCACTTCCAATTTCTTTCAACCAGGTGATGAGATTCAGGAAGGCAGAGTCTTTAAAGATTTTGGCCCTACAGCAGGATCTGCACAATCTTTTTCAGAATTTTTGGTTATTGGTTATTGGTCTGACAGTGTTACTGAGCATACTTTCCAAATGTACTTGAACTACACTTGCCCTCATATTTATTATTCATAATCAAGTGCCTAAGTAACCATTCAGAGAAGAATAACTAACAGTAAAATGTAATTTTTTAAACCATGCATTACTAAGCTATACTAGGTTTTGATCAAATGCAATTCTGGTCCCCATCAACTCAACAGCTAACCAGTGGCCTCATTTCATCCTTAGTTTCCTAATTTTTATTTCCTTAAACTGTTGTGGCTGAACATTCCTGCAGTGGATTTACTCTATTCTTTCTCCTTTATTTGCTATCTTGCCATTCCAAAAAAAAAATGAAGGCTAAAATTCATGAGCTATTAATTCACATATGAGGTGTTGACTACCTAATGTAAAATGAAGATGCTTTTAGCTTGATTTTAGTAGTACTAAGATACACATACATTTTTGAGAATCATAGCTATTCTTAACATTTGCACAGCTTTAAAAATTTTAGTTATTTTTATGTGTATATAGCTTTGAGACTACTTTCTCCTGCCTGTGTCCAAGGACACCATCAGTAACAACGTCACCACCACATCAAAGTCTAAAAGTGATGATACAGGAAAAGGGAGAGATTTTCTTCATGCTTGGCTAATACATTTTGCTACTCCATGGCTTTCTGCCTCACTGATTCCTTGAGATGACAAAGTATGAAAATAAGAACCATCAGTAAACTGTCTTCATATCTCACAAGTTGATCAAAATAGTTAACATAATACATTGAATATGATAGCTTCTTTAGGATTTATACACTTACTTAAAGGCAAATGCTATAAAAATCTATAGATTCTAATGATTGTTGTCATTAAAAATAACGTTTGGCTGAAACTGTTAAGTAATATGTTTGCCTCTAATGGGATTAGAGCAGAAAAACAGTAATAACTTTCAAATTACTCATACAATTACAACAGAGTGAGTGGCAGGAAGCAACTTTCTATTTTCATTTAGCTTTCTCCTCTGAGGGATTTTAAAAAAGGCTATAAATACTTCAGGAAAAAGTATGAATGCTACAGTTAACCACCCATGGTTTGGGCTGTCTTAACTTCTCATTGGGTGTGTACTGAGTCATGTTATACTTTCCCATAAACTTACTCTTAACAGAACTTTGAATAAAAATCACAGTACCGTATGACTTGCTTTTAAATCTCAGATAAAATGAGCACTTATATGACTGAATAAAACAAATTCTACAAGCTGGATTGGTAACCACATTTACGTCACTGAATTTAACTAATTTTTGTTGCCCTCCCCCCTCCTTTTGAAACAAAAATCTTTACACTGTGTGATAAATGAAAATTTATATCAAGCAGTAGTATACAAATCCTATGGCTAATATTAGGTAAAACTGATATATGATTATTTGAAAATATTGTTTTTTAAACTGTATATTATTACTGTGTCCTAAGATTTTCACTACTGTAATTTTAGTAAGGAATAGTTGTTATTTTTGTAAAGAAACTTAGATACTATAAGAAATCTGAATTTGGGCCCATATTAAAATTTTTTCTACATTACCGTTTCAAGCAAGTGAAAAAACTGAAATAATTATACAGAGACTATACATACACCTATCACTCATTCTATAATTAACATTCACTATGGTTGTTTACTACATTCATTTATTCATCAATCCATCTTATTTTAAAATCATCCCTCATTCTAGGAAGGACTCTGTGTCAACTTAAAATTAAATGGAAGCATGGGGAAATGGAGAAATGCCCACTATTGATGATGTTCAAACTTAGGTTGACTTTAGCAGAGACAGTCCAAAAAATATCCAAGTCTCAGGTGAATAGCTGGGTTATATAAATAATTCTTGTAATTTTGATGATCTTCAGGTGAACATATGAGGTCAAAGATTTAAGTAATTTAGTAATGAGGAAACCACTACAAAATTGAGACTCATTTAAGAGAGAAATTGAGGAGCTTTGTAGGAATAACAAAGGGATACATAATATTGCTATATAACATACACAATTAGTCACTAACTTGCTGCTGCTGCTGCTGCTATGTCACTTCAGTCACGTCTGACTCTGTGCGGCCCCAGAGACGGCAGCCCACCAGGCTCCCCCATCCCCAGGATTCTCCAGGCAAGAACACTGGAGTGGGGTGCATTTCCTTCTCCAGTGCATGAGCTCAGTCGTGTCTGACTCTTAGCGACCCCATGGACTGCAGCCTACCAGGCTCCTCCGTCCATAGGATTTTCCAGGCAAGAGTACTGGAGTGGGGTGCCACTGCCTTCTCCAGTCACTAACTTAAAGTGTTATAAACTCTAATTTGGGGGTTATCTTTCCTACCAATTATTTGAACACATACCAAAAGAAAATCTATAATTTAATATGTAACATAATCATGTCTGGGAACCTTAATCAATAGCAAACAGTGAGTCAAAGTTCACTCTGTAAATAAACTTTAGGTGGACCTGTGACTCCTATTCAAAGGACATTAATCACCCCACCCCCAAAACATAAACACACAGCTTTTTTCTTCTAATTTTGGATAATTCACACACACACAGACCAGATAAAATATATGTCAAGTATCTTGTAACACTTTAAAGCATGAGTTGAAATAAGAAGACATACTGTTTACAAACATAAAACCAATTTGTGGTAGGCAGAATTCTAATATGGACTCTGAAATTGAAATTCCCCCTCATCCACTAGGAACACAAGCTCTCTATAATCCCTTGTACTTGAGTGTGTGTGAGTGTGTTAGTGTGTCCAACTCTTTGTGACCCCGTGGACTTCAGCACACCAGGGTCCCCTGTTCATGGACTTCTCCAGGCAAGAATACCAGAGTGGGTTGCCATTTCCTCCTCCTGACCCAGGGATCAAATCCAGGTCTCCTGCATTTCAAGCAGCTTCTTTACTGTCTGAGCCACCAGGGAAGCCCAAGTGTGTGTGCAGGACTTATAAATATGATGAGATCTCTCTCCTTGATTAGGTTACTTAATATAACAAAAATGAAGCAATTTTGCAGATGTAATCAAGGTTCCTAATAAACTGTCTTTAAATTAATCAAAAGTGAGGTTATCCTGGTTTGAGCATGACTTAGTCAGAGAGCCATTTAAAAGAGGATCCAGGTCTTCCTTCAAGAGAGAAATTGAGAGCAAGAGAGACTTAAAATGAGATTCTTCTGCTGGTTTTAAATAAGAAAATACCATATTGGGAGCAGGCTGTGACCTGAGGGTGATCTCTATTAGCTGAGCATGGTCCCCAGCTGAGGATCAGCAAGAAAATAGGGACTCTTGCCTCTAACCACATAGTACTGAATTTGCCAATAGCCTGAATAAGTTTGGAGATAGATTTCTCCCAAGTCACATTTCCAGATAACATTGCATCTTAATTCCAGTCTTCTGAAATACTGAATAGAGGACCCAGTTAAAATACACCCCTAACCTACATAAGCTGTGAGACAATATGTATTTTGAAAAAAAATATGTATTTTGTGTTAAGCTAGTAAAATTATGGTAATTTGTAACTAATACACAAGAGATTTTAAGGCTATGATTTCTGGATAAAGCCAATTACTATTATAACTCTATCAGGGTAGCAGTTCTCAACACATAACAAAATAAATAAATTCCAACAAATGATAGCTCAGCATATCCAAATACTTGCTCAAATTATGAATCAACTCGAGTGCCAGATTATTCTTTCATCTCAAAGCTTTCAGTGAATTATACTCTCAAAATAACCCTGGGTNCAGGGTAGCAGTTCTCAACACATAACAAAATAAATAAATTCCAACAAATGATAGCTCAGCATATCCAAATACTTGCTCAAATTATGAATCAACTCGAGTGCCAGATTATTCTTTCATCTCAAAGCTTTCAGTGAATTATACTCTCAAAATAACCCTGGGTTTAAACTTTTAATCACATAAATTTGTTCTCATATATAGAAAAAAATGCATTTCAATTTGTGCTTGACGTATTAAGGTAATTAGCTATCTCTCGAGGAAGATATGGCTTATTTTTTAATGACAATTGCTGTGAGTTGAGTCCTGTGGAAAACAGATACTGAAATGGTGTTAACCATGCAGGAGGTTAGTAAGGAGCACCCTTAGACTTGGCACGCGTAAGGAAAGGGAGGGAAGCAGGATTGGATAGAGGTAGAACTCCGGCTGCAACTCGGTCCCCAAGACAACTTTGAGCAACCTCATGAGGATCTCTGCTGCTAGACTATGCCTATAGAGTATTTGGAGAAGGGCTGATATGGCCAGGAATTTACACCCTTATATTGACTTCATATTTGATGTAGATCAATCTGGAAAGGGGTGCAACCTTAGAGGAGGTCGTTTGTTCTCTGCAGTTGAGGCAATTCCTTAAGGGACTGATAGCCAAAGACATTCCTTCCACAGCATTTTCAGCAGCTGGGACACTAAATCATTCGTTGACTTGGTATCTGCATGCACGCAGCAATGTACTTCACATCTATACTACTGAGACATAAGTTACTACTGGTTTTATGTCAGTAACTCTGAATGTATTCATCTTTTCCCATCAGAAAACCTTACATTAGGTTAGAAGCTGTATCCTCCATTTATCTTTACATGCTAATAGTGATTTCTGAAAGATGGATCAGAGATTACTCCTCAAAATAACAAATTTTTAGTAGCCCTATTACATACTATTTATCTTGAGACAATGAAAATCCCAGGTCCCAGATCAATGATTCGTCATTTTTTAGGATCTGCCTTTTTAAATTGTCAGTGACTGGCATCAAGGATAAAAAAGCTATAACCATGTAACTGATTATCATAGCATCCACTTCAGGAACTGAAGTGACTTAGCAGCAGCAGCAGCAGCAGCAGGAACCAGAGGGAGGGGAAAGTACATGAACTCATTCAGAGATTATAGTTATTGATGTTTTTGTATCAAATAATGCATATTATCTTTCTTTATACTAGCACATACAAACACTGTTTCTAGTCATTATCAGTCAAAATAATCAATAAAGAAAAACTATTGATAAATTGGATTGATTTTCTGTGAAACTGATTTTGCAATATGCTTTAAATGCATAGTAACTTGGTGCATAGCGGCTGAAAAGTAGTTAATTCATAGAATTTCAGGTCAAGTTTTTTGCTTTAAAGAACAGGATCTCAAAATTACCTGGCAATTTTTCCAAATAACTCTTCTTATATCTATCAATCAAAATGTACCAGAAGTGACTTTATTATTGCTGTAACTTTTGAAAATGGCCTCAGAAAATTTCAGCTACTGGTATTTTATGCAGTTCCCACCCTTTAAATAAGAAATTAGAAAATAAAATTATTGACCTGAAAACAACACCCAGTGTACCCTTATTGTTATGTTCCTTCTTCCTTAAAAAATTGGCTTGTAATAGNTGGCCTCAGAAAATTTCAGCTACTGGTATTTTATGCAGTTCCCACCCTTTAAATAAGAAATTAGAAAATAAAATTATTGACCTGAAAACAACACCCAGTGTACCCTTATTGTTATGTTCCTTCTTCCTTAAAAAATTGGCTTGTAATAGCACCTCTAATTTCCTTATTCCATATAATCACTTTAATACTCATTGATTTTATTCTTTAAACATATATTTTAATTACAATTTTTTTAGATACAAATAAGTAAAGAAAAAAAACTGCTGCTGCTCCTCATTTGCTTAGTCATGCCTGACTCTTCTGCAGCCCCACGGACTGTAACCCACCAGGCTCCTGTGTCCATGGGATTCTCCAGGCAAGAATACTGGAATAGGTTGCCATTTCCTTCTCCAAGGGATCTTCCAGACCAGGGATCGAACCAGTTTCCTGTCTCCTGCATTGGCAGGCGGATTCTTTACCACTGAGCTAGCTGTTAAGCCCAAAGCTTGTTTAATTTAGTTAATCCATTTAATAACACTCTGGTGGGGACTGACAATATTGGGCTGGCATTTCAGTCCCCTGACACATTCTGTTGATTATCACTGTTAGCAATATTATTGCTGGGCAAAACTTGACTCATCTGTGTTCCCCAGAGTACCTTCTCCCTCTTTTGTCCTCTCTTCATATTTCATCTGCTCATTTGATTCAGTGTTTCATGGAAGATTTCATTTGTCTTTTCCAAAACAGAGAAACACATTCTACCCTAGCAAAAGTCTCATAAGCCTTTCAGGAATATTTTCCTTTATTTTCTTCTACCAACACTGCACTGAATTCACACTGATATCTGACAATGATTTTCTGTAATGCCTCCCTCTCCTAAGTGTTGATATCTGATTTCTTAACAGTGAAGGGTTTATTCTTTTGATATTAATCACTGTTCTAGAAAGAAAATGTAGCTACACATGCTGACTGTGATATGCAGAGGAATATCACATTTTTTGCTATCATCGTTGAGGTAGCCATCGCAAGAAACTGTTTCTTGTTTCCAANTGATTTCTGAAAGATGGATCAGAGATTACTCCTCAAAATAACAAATTTTTAGTAGCCCTATTACATACTATTTATCTTGAGACAATGAAAATCCCAGGTCCCAGATCAATGATTCGTCATTTTTTAGGATCTGCCTTTTTAAATTGTCAGTGACTGGCATCAAGGATAAAAAAGCTATAACCATGTAACTGATTATCATAGCATCCACTTCAGGAACTGAAGTGACTTAGCAGCAGCAGCAGCAGCAGCAGGAACCAGAGGGAGGGGAAAGTACATGAACTCATTCAGAGATTATAGTTATTGATGTTTTTGTATCAAATAATGCATATTATCTTTCTTTATACTAGCACATACAAACACTGTTTCTAGTCATTATCAGTCAAAATAATCAATAAAGAAAAACTATTGATAAATTGGATTGATTTTCTGTGAAACTGATTTTGCAATATGCTTTAAATGCATAGTAACTTGGTGCATAGCGGCTGAAAAGTAGTTAATTCATAGAATTTCAGGTCAAGTTTTTTGCTTTAAAGAACAGGATCTCAAAATTACCTGGCAATTTTTCCAAATAACTCTTCTTATATCTATCAATCAAAATGTACCAGAAGTGACTTTATTATTGCTGTAACTTTTGAAAATGGCCTCAGAAAATTTCAGCTACTGGTATTTTATGCAGTTCCCACCCTTTAAATAAGAAATTAGAAAATAAAATTATTGACCTGAAAACAACACCCAGTGTACCCTTATTGTTATGTTCCTTCTTCCTTAAAAAATTGGCTTGTAATAGCACCTCTAATTTCCTTATTCCATATAATCACTTTAATACTCATTGATTTTATTCTTTAAACATATATTTTAATTACAATTTTTTTAGATACAAATAAGTAAAGAAAAAAAACTGCTGCTGCTCCTCATTTGCTTAGTCATGCCTGACTCTTCTGCAGCCCCACGGACTGTAACCCACCAGGCTCCTGTGTCCATGGGATTCTCCAGGCAAGAATACTGGAATAGGTTGCCATTTCCTTCTCCAAGGGATCTTCCAGACCAGGGATCGAACCAGTTTCCTGTCTCCTGCATTGGCAGGCGGATTCTTTACCACTGAGCTAGCTGTTAAGCCCAAAGCTTGTTTAATTTAGTTAATCCATTTAATAACACTCTGGTGGGGACTGACAATATTGGGCTGGCATTTCAGTCCCCTGACACATTCTGTTGATTATCACTGTTAGCAATATTATTGCTGGGCAAAACTTGACTCATCTGTGTTCCCCAGAGTACCTTCTCCCTCTTTTGTCCTCTCTTCATATTTCATCTGCTCATTTGATTCAGTGTTTCATGGAAGATTTCATTTGTCTTTTCCAAAACAGAGAAACACATTCTACCCTAGCAAAAGTCTCATAAGCCTTTCAGGAATATTTTCCTTTATTTTCTTCTACCAACACTGCACTGAATTCACACTGATATCTGACAATGATTTTCTGTAATGCCTCCCTCTCCTAAGTGTTGATATCTGATTTCTTAACAGTGAAGGGTTTATTCTTTTGATATTAATCACTGTTCTAGAAAGAAAATGTAGCTACACATGCTGACTGTGATATGCAGAGGAATATCACATTTTTTGCTATCATCGTTGAGGTAGCCATCGCAAGAAACTGTTTCTTGTTTCCAAAGGATACTCAACACAAACATCTCATTCATGCAATTTTTTCTTTTCTACTGTCTTCTGCTGTCTTTCTCCTGCTCCATTAATCTCTATTTCTTTTAGACAAAGAAAGTATCTTCAGACTCTCTTTCATACAGTGGATATTTCTAACACAGTTACCTCTAATACAGGCATGGAAAAGACCCCGAGGCTGGGAAAGATTGAGGGCAAGAGGAGAAGGGGGCAACAGAGGGTGAGATGGTTGCATGGCATCACTGACTCAATGCACACAAGTTTGAACAAATTCCAGGAGATAGAGAAGGACAGGGAAGCCTGGCATGCTGCAGTCCATGAGGTTGCAAACAGTTGGACGTGACACAGCGACTGAACAATAACAACAATATAGACATAATAGATTTCCTAAAATACCATTTTCCCCCTATATTTTGCCTAAAAATGCAGAGGAAACAAATGGCTCAGGAACAAAAAGAACACTGAGTAGTAAGTCAGGTGTCCTGCATTTTATTAGCTGCATGATTTTCAGCAGATTCTTAACTGTTCTGGTTCTAGTTCCTCATCTATAATACAGCATGCCTGTCACAAATTAAAGTTTAAATGAAATAACCTATTGTGCCTTGTAAACTAGAAGTTATTTTACAAACATAACCAATTATTATCACATCAAGTCCAAATCTACCATTTTTCAAAGACCTCTAAAACCTGACCTCATGTTATTCATCAAGATTATTTACCATACCTCCTTCACACTTGGTCTCTGTTGTCTATTCCTTTTCGAAATCACCCTTATCATTTATTTTCATCTCTATACTTTTGCTCATGCCTTTTCCTGACATTTTCTCCAGTTTCCCCTCTGCCTATCCAAAGCCTACTGATTCCACTTAATCAATGAAGCCTCCTTTGAGTACTCTAATTTTGAAGCTTTGCTGTATATCATTTTACTTTCTTTGACACTCCATTTATTATACACTCACTAATAATACATGTAGTAATATTTCAACTGTTTAAAACACTATATGTAGCTTCACTTTTGGAACTGACATTCAGAATCAGTTTATGATACATATATTCATATAAACACACATACACTAAACTGAGTATGCTACAGTCCTAACTTATTTATGAAATTGTAAAGAGCCTATATTATTTTAATATGCCTATAAAATATTGTGGAAACAATTCACTAAAATTCTAAAGAATTAACTTGGAGTTGGGAAGCATATTTAAAGACATAGCTCCTGTAGTTCTTATCCTATAGGTATCCATGTAATAGTTTGGGGAAAAAAATACAAAATAACATTAATTACAAAATCAATATGTGACAACCAACATTGGGAGAAGTGCAAATTGACATTAATAGTTGATGTAGAAATGGAATAGGGTTCCTAGAGGAGATAAAACATGAATTAGACATTGAAGGATGAAAGACTGATGAAAGGGGACACATTTGAGACAGAAGCAACAGTATATACAGAAGCAGGGACAGTCTGGGATGATTGTCAGACTGTGAATAATTCTCTTCAGGTGTATGTAAGCAAGAATAGTAGGAGGCAATTCAGCTCAAATGCAATCATATTATACAAAAGTTCAACTGGAATACTATAGTGTACATATTTGATTTTTTGGTGTTATTGACTGTGGGGAGATATTAAAAGATGTTTGAACAAGAAAGCAATTAAAGTAATTGTACATCAGGGAATTTTAATATGGCTATGACATGAGGATATTATCAATGTAAGAAAAAGACCTTGAATAAAGATAGGGCTTTCATCTCATAGGTCATTAGATGCAATATAATGAGGTGTCAATCGGTCAACCTGTCTCTACATTTCTGAGCCAGATTAGTTGTAAAGTGCTGGTACCATTAATAAAGACTGGAAACAGAGCAGATAGTGATTTTGTTTCTGTTCATCTAGAGGTTGTTCACATAATTTTTGGTGAGCTATATCCAGGAGAATAGTCTTGGACTCAAACAGCTGACAACTAAAATTTTACACTGATATGTATATGCATAAATATTTAAAACTTGACTATTTATTGTATATTCCATCTGAAACTGATTTAAGAAAAGCAAAAACAAAAAACCCAGGGACTTCTGTGGTGGTCCAGTGGTTAGGAATCCACCTGTCAATGCAGGGGACACCTGTTCAATCCTGGTCCAGGAAGATCCCTCATGCCATGGAGCAACTAAACCCTTGTATCATAACCACTAAGCATGCGTGCCCTGGAGCTCGTGCTCTGTCTAATGAGAGGCCCACGCACCATAGCTGGAGAGTAGCCCTCACTTGCCTCGACTAGGGAAAGCCTGCGTGCAGCAACAAAGAATCAGCACAGCCAAAAATAAATGAATTTAAGAAAAAAAAGAATCTAGGCAACATTTTCCACCGTGCATCCTGAATTTCTAATTCCAAACCTCAGATGTGCAGCCCTGCTGGCATGGTCTTAGTGCCAAACAAAACAGGTAACATGTTAACCTACTGTCTCATTAACATTTAAAAAAATTACCAGATGTCAAAGCAAAACATCACTTCCTAATGGCCTCAGCTCATCTAATTTAATAATTTAGTATCCATTACATTTGGCACTCCCTCAGGTGGATTTGCTTGTGATGCAATTGGCAATAGAATGCAACTCAGACTGGATTAAACAACAAAGTGGATTTTTAGCTCATATCACTGAAAACTCAAGAAGCAGCTTCAGCCATGGTTAGATTTAGAATAAAAACAAAATCATTTGGATCGAGTCTCTTTTCATCTCTTGCTCTGTGTAAGCTCCATTTCAAGATTACACACGGTTGCCTAGCAGCTCTAGTTTCTTCCTTCATGGGGCATTTTACTACACTTGTTCCATCCTTTTAGCTTTAAGTAGATGGGTAAAGCATTCTAAGAATGCAAATGTTGGATAAGGTATGGAAAAGTGAGTGTGGCCACAGAAGGAAATGAGAACCACGCTTGAAAGGAAAAAAGTTGATCATACTCACAGATTCTAGACAGGAGTCACTACACGCCAGGCAGGGCCACAAAGGAAGCTCCAGGTTTTAGTTGGGTGGCAAAGACAGGAACAAAAGAAAACTCTAAGCTAGAGCAGAGAAAATTGCTTAGAATTGATTAGTTTGAATGATTATGGCAGGATATGGGCTATAGGGTAGTCTCTAGCTATCTGTAGCTGACCCCAGGATGAGGCAGAGGAAATACGGGCTTGTACATAGGAATCAGATAAGGAGGTTTTGAAGCTATGTTTTGTGTATGAAAGATATGCTCCTCGCTAGAGAGTTTTGCTCTCTCCAAGAAACAGCTAACTGTGTGTAGGGGGGTCACTCTCCAGCCAGCAAGATTTTGAAAATATCAAAACATAAAATACTGAAAATAAAATCATGATTAATGCATAAAAAGAATGTTCTTTTCTGGCATTTCCTACAAAAATCCAGAGATTTACTGTATTTGCTTTTACTTTCATCACCTGTTGTTGTTGTTCAATAATGTCCGACTCTTTGCGACCCCATGGACTGCAGCACACCAGGCTTCCCTGTCCTTCACCATCTCCCAGAGCTTGCTGAAACTCATGTCCATTGAGTCGGTGATGCCATCCAACCATCTTATCCTCTGTTGTCCCCTTCTCCTCCCACTTTCAATCTTTCCCACCGTCAGGGTCTTTTCTAATGAGTCAGTTCTTCACATTAGGTGGCCAAAATATTGGAGCTTCAGCATCAGTCCTTCCAGTGAATATTCAGGGTAGATTTTATCACATGACCACTGCTTAAAAATTTACTTGTTCAAGGGAATATAAGGTACTGTCAACCTAAATAAAGAGGTACAACTGAGAGAAGCTCAAATTACCTGAACCTGTCTTTACTCAGGAACAGCTTAGAACTACAATTCTAGAAGGCACAATGTTCCAAGTTCCAAACCAGTCTATGGAGAGCTTGGGGTGGGCTATATCTGGGGGGAAGGAACACACAAAGCAGGAAGTCCACACAAGTTCAGTAAGCTGTAAGCTCATTGGCTTAAGGATGGCAAGAGATTCATGGTGGAGGTTCACCTGTCAGGAGGTAAGTCTGCCTCCAGTAAATCATGTATTTTCAAGAAGCTAGTCTCTCAGCTAAGGTCCATTCTTCTGAGGGTGCATGTATGAGATCTCTGGTTTGGATTTTCCCTTCTAATTTATTTTTTTTATTTTTGGCTGCATGAGGGCTTTCTCTAGTTGCTACTCTTCGTTGAAGCGTGCAGGCTTCTCATTGTGGTGGCTTCTCGCGTGGAGCATGGGCTCTACAGTGTGGGCTCAGTGGTTGTGGCTCTGGAGCTCAACTGCCCATCCCCGCATGCAGAATCTTCCCAAACAGGGACTGAATCCATGTTCCCTGCACTGGCAGGTGGATTCATCTCCCATATATTTTAGATTGAAACCCTTTCACAAGGTCAAGCCACAGAAAAAAATCTTAAATAGGAACTGTAGAGTGATGTCAGCATCCATAGTGGTATAAAACATCCAGCTTGTCCCTCTCCCTGCTTTTAACAACTAAAACTGGATGTCCCTCCACAAACAAAAGGGCCTCTTGGGAGTTGTGAGATCCAGAATCATAGGGGAGTAGACTGGAGGGGAGTCTCATTCACCCATGCAGTTGGGTAATAGGCAGACAGACCTTCAAACAGGTACTGGAACCAGCAGGAGCCCTGAATCTGCTTGAGCCTCTCTTGGCTGTGGTTTGGAAAGATCTGGAGCTATGGACTACAAGAGAGCCTTGTAGAAATCTTGGTTTCCTCAAGAGATATTCCAGTACTTCGTTGCAAGAGTTTGGACGCATTAGACAAGTTAAGAGTTACATAGACAACACAGCCTCTTCTCCCAAGGTAGCTTGGCATGATTGAAGTTGTCCTGCCTTGACTTCTGGTGGGGGTGGAGAGGAGGTGGTGAGGGGGTGAGAGGGTGCCCAGCTTCCCCCACTCTGTGGCACACTGCTGGAGAAACCCATTTCACTCCTGCAGCACCGAGGGATTGAGGTGGGACTTCCATGGCTCAGGGATGGTGAGTTGGAGAAAGAGGCAGGTAAGAATATACGAGAGCTTTATTAAACAGACTTCCTGATGACTGCATAGTGCACTCCAGCAGGAAGCCGGTACCTCTGTCTCTTTTTCAAGCCAGCCTGAGATGGAACTAGATGGAACAGGAGACTAGAGATGTAACCAAGCCCTCCGCAGGTGATTTAAAAGTTGCACACTTGGTTCAGAAAGTTCCTTTTTCTCTTTTTTTCCCCCTAGATCTTGTTCATCCTCTTTAGTGTCATGAGTAATAATCTCTTTCTTCTTAGGCCCACTCTACCTGCCTTGGTCAGACATGGCATGTCTAGGCTGCTGTAGCTTGTCACTTTCCAATACATTCACAGTTTTGTTTTGCTTTTTTATACCGGTCGTATTCACAAACTTATGAAGAAATTCTCATCATTTACAGTGTAGATTATCTTCCTCAGCTTGAAATCCAAAGCATTTAACAAAATCACCCCCCCTCCCCATTTCATCCACTGTCTTATCTCTACACAGGTGAGCCCTCATCTGTCTTAAAACCAAGGCTTAAGCACCTTAGCTGGTGCAGTTGCTGCTGCTTAAAGTACACGTCAGTCTCATACCAGCCCAGCAACATATGTTCCATCTTTCTAAACTCTGCTCAAATTCTTCTTTCAGCAGAAAATTTTTTTAGATGTCAGATGTTTTCCATCTGAATTAACTTCTTTTCTTTCCGAGTTCTTTCTCTCTGTGCTTTATATCATTGTAGTTCTTGCCACACTATGCCTCATTATCACTTGGGGATCTGAATGTTTCCCTCACTTTATTTTGGAGCCCTTAGAAGATAAGAACTTAATCATCTTTTATCCACCACATTAACCACTGCCGTTCCTTGTGCACAGCATCCACTGACTGTCTTTTTATTTGACATGAATTTAATATTTGCAACAAAAGCCCTAAGTTAGTAGGAGAGGCAGTACTGGAATCTGTCTCCCTGTTAGTAGTTCAGTGCTTTTTCTACCTACCATACATTTGGGACCAGTAAAAGCAGTTTCAAAGACATTATCATGGATTTAAATATGTTTATCAAAAGCACCCCTCATAATACAGCTCAGGACAATGCTCTACCTAGTTTGGTTCTTTGTCGGCCCTCGCTTTTCCTCAGTTGGGCTACAGTCACAATATGAGATGAGTCCACAGCTCCACATCAGGGTTTCAAGCAATTCTCTGAGCACGACTGCCTTCATCCAACTCCCAGCCATTCCCACACTCACATGTGCAAGGAAGGCAAATAGCCCCTCTTGTTGGGATTCTCTGATGCTTTTGTTGCTGTCAGGCCTCACCTATTCTGTCCTCTGCATAGCCTCTTCCAAGTAACACCTTGATATTAGAACTGGCTGTTTATTTTATTTCTCCTTCTGACATCACTCCCCAGTTTTCATGCTCCTTTATGCCACACCATGGTTTGCATTAAAAAGAGGGAGGCATCTTAATTCCTTATCACATGCAGGGATGGTATGACTATTATTCTTGCCTGGAAAATCCCATGGGTGGAGGAGCCTGATAGGCTGCAGTCCATGGGGTCACTAAGAGTCGGACACAACTGAGCGACTTCACTTTCACTCTTCACTTTCATGCATTGGAGAAGGAAATAACAACCCACTCCAGTGTTCTTGCCTGGAGAATCCCAGGGATGGAGGAGCTTGGTGGGCTGCCGTCTATGGGGTCGCACAGAGTCGGACATGACTGAAGTGACTTAGCAGCAGCAGCAGCAGCAGATAAGAATTACGGATGTATCAAGCATGCTTATTAAGTCAAAGATGATCAGTAAGACCTGTACATAGCCCTGTACCCTAAAAGTATTTACTGGATTGCTTAAATGACTCTTCAATAGATAAACTGTTGAGAGAAAAAGATTAATAGTGGGTACTTAATTTAGTTTTCTATATGGAACATGAGACAGAAAGATGAAGAAGGCTTAACATTCTTGACTAAAAACAGAAACAAGATGGGAATTGAGACAGATAAAACCAGAGCAAAATTCTGCCTTAATCCAGTGGACTAGAAGATATCCCCTCGGGGGACATTCTCTCAGTATTTGACATCATTTTCATTTAAAAGGCCTTTTTGTACTGGATTTATATATGTGTCCAGGGAGAACAGAGTGTGAAAATAAATTGAAGACAAAGAATCGGTTATAAACCATCCAAAGACCCATAGCAAAGTAGAAAATCTCCTGGAGATAAAGTGTAGACATGGAAAAGCATAGCACCATGCTCAACATGTAAATGATCATTCACTGATGCAAAGATTTCTGAGGATGATACAAAGTTGTGGCATCTGCATAACCTGCATGCAAGCATTCATTTACTCAAAAAAATTTTTTTTACAGTCATAACGTGCCCAGCATGACTCAAAGGGTATGGTGTCGGTGCCCAGAGACAACTGAAACAAAGGCCTGGCCCATGAACTTGCAGTCCATCCTGCAGGTGGAAAATTATTATCTCTGCTAATCTAAATGTATCCTCTCTGGACCCACACTTCTGTGATGTACACCAGTGCCCTCATCAATCCCAAAGGGACTTTATTATCCTCTCCTTAGTCATTCAAATCATGACCTTCAGAATCTTCATTTGGGAAATTCTTTCTCTTTCTATGCTCTCTCCAGCCTTGCTTTTAACTTGGTGAGACCTTGTGAACCTACCTCTTGAGTGACTTTCCTGGATCTCGAGGCACTGGCCTGGAGGGGCAGTTAATTCTGCTTGGTTTTGTCAGCAGTGGTGGTCTTTGATTTTTGATTGCACACTAATGAACCCTTCCATGAATACACTAGGGAGTGATTATTACATAGACACAAGAGGATCATCAATTTTCAGGAGAACATGGGATATTAGGATAGGTTAATTGGCTGTGATGTGTATATTGTAAAAGTGGTTTGGGTACATAGGATTTTCAAGGTATTCATGAAGAAGATGAATCAACTGTCACACACTGTTGCTATATATTCAATATACTACATATAAATATTTTATATGTTTTACTTCTTTGCTGTTTTCTAAAAGGTATCATGCAAGAGTCATTTGTGAGTCCCAGAAGAGTCCATTGAGATGACTGATGTGGGGAGATTTGGCCAATGTCAATGTAAGTAGCATCTGGCAGTAAGCGAGAGAAGAAAATCAATACCACAATCTTAAAAACGTGAGAACTTCTCTGAGACTTGGAATATGATTCTGGATTCGTCTCTCCATGGCAGGCACCTGAAGCACAAGCCATTCTACTTAATAATTTTGGCAAATGATCTCCTGAAGCCTTACTCATTATTAGGGAAGGGAAGTCGCTCAGTTGTGTCCAACTCTTTGCAACCCCATGGACTGTAGCCCACCAGGCTCCTCCGTCCATGGGATTTTCCAGGTGAGCGTACTGGAGTGGGTTGCCATTTCCTTCTCCAGGGGATCTTCCCCACACAGGAATCAACCCTGGGTCTCCTGCATTGTAGGCAGACACTTTACTGTCTGAGCCACCAGGGAAGTCATTCATTATCAGGACCATAGAGCAAATAACTCAGTCTTTATTTGTTTTAGGATATTTGGGCTTCATTGTTTGCCTAGTTTAGAAATTGCATATTTATCTGAATATCTGAAATTGTCCTCAGTGTGGCCAGATAGCAAGAAATATCCTAATCCTCAGGTGTCAAGAAGACATAGAGTCGAGGTCATAGTGTTAAATGCTCTTTGCTTACCCATCATTTGTGGATTATTTTAATACTGTTGGCCTTCCCTGGTGGCTCAGACGGTAAAGCGTCTGCCTACAATGTGGGAGACCCGGGTTCGATCCCTGGGTCAAGAAGATCCCCTGGAGAAGGAAATGGCAACCCACTTCAGTATTCTTGCCTGGAAAATCCCCTACTGTCCATGGGGTCACAAAGAGTCAGACATGACTGAGCAACTTCACTATTCACTATTCACTATTAATACTGTAAGGGACTTGAACTAGATTAGGAATTTTCAATGTTCTTTCAGCAGTTTTACTTTTTAAAATGTCCTATAGAAACATTCTTTATAAAGAAGAATGTGAATACATTTTTTATAAAGAATTGTGAATATGACCAATACATGGAAAGTGACAAGCTATATAAAGTCCTAGTTCCCATGATAACCTACAGAGCAACATGCAATCAGTAAAACCTTAAAAGACTTTTCAAGCATGACCAGTCTTTTGTTTTAAGTATCCACTGGTGTTAGGAAACGATTCAGGGAGAGAAAACTGTTGCTTTGTATACTTCTCACTATTTGTCCAACGCTTTTGAATATCAATGGCTCAAAATCAAAGGACATCAAATCAATTCAGAGACTAGAGCAGCTACATAGGGAGTAAGGGGAGTGAACAGGAAAAGGTCTACCTTGGTTCACAAACTCCTTCCTGATCTTTAGAGGAAAAGGAACACATTGTACTGTATTGATGTTTGTAGCTTTATACTAAAAAAGGGAATCTGCAAAGGCAATAAAAGGTTTTACCTAGAGTTTCTTATTTGAGGGTCACTAATTTGTTCAGAAGATAATTTTCTGGGAATCTGAAAGTTCCACATGAAACTTATACTATCCTTTAAAAAAATACATATGCTAATTTAGAATTTGACTGTAAATTGTATGAACTTTGGTCAGTTTAGTTCAGTTCAGTTCACTTGCTCAGTCATGTCCGACTCTTTGTGACCCCATGGATGGTAGCACACCAGGCCTCCCTGTCCATCACCAACTCCCGGAGTTTACTCAAACTCATGTCCGTTGAGTCAGTGATGCCATCCAACCATCTCATCCTCTCGTCGCCTTCTCCCACCTTCAATCTTTCCCAGCATCAGGGTCTTTTTAAATGAGTCAGTTCTTCACATCAGGTGGCCAAAGTATTGGAGTTTCAGCTTCAGCATCAGTCCTTCCAATGAATATTCAGGACTGACTGGTTGGATCTCCTTGCAGTCCAAAGGACTCTCAAGAGTCTTCTCCAATATCACAGTTCAAAAGCATCAATTCTTTGGCGCTCAGCTTTCTTTATAGTCCAACTCTCACATCCATACATGACTATCGGAAAAACCATAGCCTTGACTAGAACTTTGGTCAAGTATCTATCAACTTGCTCATATGTTTATACCTATGAGCAAGATTACAGAATACATTTTAAAAACAAAACAAATATTAAGTACTGCTCCAAGCTAGGGTTTGTACAGAACCTTGAGATATTAAAACATAAAAAAAAAGAGCCCTGATCAGACCTTTTCTGCAAGTGCTTCCTCATATGGAAGACAGGGATAAGCAGGTAGTTTCCATATCATATGGAAAGTGCTATGATTGAGACCTTGGGATGGAAACACAGAGGTGGGGACCTGACTGGGGAATGAAGAAAGACTTCAAGGAAAATGTCATTTTTTAAAAGAATATTATTGGATTTGGAGTCTTCTATGTGCAGAACAGACTGTAAACTCTCAAGACTGGCATGTCTAGGAACCAGTAAAGCAATAGTTTGGAGCTCAGGATAGATGGGTTGCAGACTGACAGAAAACATGGGAACAAATGTTAAGTGGGAATAAAGGAGCTTAAGGTAATTCATATTCTTAGCTCAGTGACTACGTGAAAAAAGCTGGACAGAAGATGGGTAAATATGGGACATTTATATTGAAACAGCCAGTTAGCAGGTGGATCTTAGAACATGGCTTTGATTCTGATATAAATTTTTTGACTTATTGGTAAATTGTTATGAAAATTATACATGATAATACTTAGTACATAAATAGTGTTTTAAAGTGGTGGTTCTTAATCTCTAGTATGCATCAGAATTATCTGAGTTGATTGTTAAAAATGCAGTTCATTCTTTCCATCCTGATTCAGTATATTTGGGGCTAGATTAAAAATCTATATTTTAACAAGTTGTCCAGGTGACTTTAAGGTTCACATATTAGTACAAAATACTTAAAAAGAGAAAAGGGGCANCACCAGGCCTCCCTGTCCATCACCAACTCCCGGAGTTTACTCAAACTCATGTCCGTTGAGTCAGTGATGCCATCCAACCATCTCATCCTCTCGTCGCCTTCTCCCACCTTCAATCTTTCCCAGCATCAGGGTCTTTTTAAATGAGTCAGTTCTTCACATCAGGTGGCCAAAGTATTGGAGTTTCAGCTTCAGCATCAGTCCTTCCAATGAATATTCAGGACTGACTGGTTGGATCTCCTTGCAGTCCAAAGGACTCTCAAGAGTCTTCTCCAATATCACAGTTCAAAAGCATCAATTCTTTGGCGCTCAGCTTTCTTTATAGTCCAACTCTCACATCCATACATGACTATCGGAAAAACCATAGCCTTGACTAGAACTTTGGTCAAGTATCTATCAACTTGCTCATATGTTTATACCTATGAGCAAGATTACAGAATACATTTTAAAAACAAAACAAATATTAAGTACTGCTCCAAGCTAGGGTTTGTACAGAACCTTGAGATATTAAAACATAAAAAAAAAGAGCCCTGATCAGACCTTTTCTGCAAGTGCTTCCTCATATGGAAGACAGGGATAAGCAGGTAGTTTCCATATCATATGGAAAGTGCTATGATTGAGACCTTGGGATGGAAACACAGAGGTGGGGACCTGACTGGGGAATGAAGAAAGACTTCAAGGAAAATGTCATTTTTTAAAAGAATATTATTGGATTTGGAGTCTTCTATGTGCAGAACAGACTGTAAACTCTCAAGACTGGCATGTCTAGGAACCAGTAAAGCAATAGTTTGGAGCTCAGGATAGATGGGTTGCAGACTGACAGAAAACATGGGAACAAATGTTAAGTGGGAATAAAGGAGCTTAAGGTAATTCATATTCTTAGCTCAGTGACTACGTGAAAAAAGCTGGACAGAAGATGGGTAAATATGGGACATTTATATTGAAACAGCCAGTTAGCAGGTGGATCTTAGAACATGGCTTTGATTCTGATATAAATTTTTTGACTTATTGGTAAATTGTTATGAAAATTATACATGATAATACTTAGTACATAAATAGTGTTTTAAAGTGGTGGTTCTTAATCTCTAGTATGCATCAGAATTATCTGAGTTGATTGTTAAAAATGCAGTTCATTCTTTCCATCCTGATTCAGTATATTTGGGGCTAGATTAAAAATCTATATTTTAACAAGTTGTCCAGGTGACTTTAAGGTTCACATATTAGTACAAAATACTTAAAAAGAGAAAAGGGGCATGAATACCACCCTGAAAAACAGACAGTTAAACAGCAGTGAGCAGAGAGAAGAAGCAGTGTTGTAAACTGAGAAGAAATGTATGAGAAATATCTGGATCCTGCTCCTGAGGGAAGGGTACTCCAGTCAGGGGCCCTGTCCCCACTAAGCCCACCAGAGCAAGGCATAGATCCTGAACAGACTGGACAATGTGGAATATTCCCCCTACCCTCTCTCCCTCTGGGAAGAAAAGAGTTAATAGGGCATTACAAAGAGCCTAGGGGAAAGTTTTGAGACCTGTCTAATCCCCTGTAAGTACCTTACTGAAATTTATTTGCAGTAAGACAAAAATGGCATTTATTTAGGTGTTCCTTCTAACTAAAGTCAATGTTATAAAGGTTTGCTTGTGGCAACATCATTCAGTCTATTTCTAAAAAGATCTTCATTTTGCCCTTACTTTTGAATTACACTTAGTTGGATGTAGAACTCTGGGTTCACAATTATTTTTCCTCTAACTATTATTCCATTTTTCTCTGTCCTCTCTTGCTGTTAATGAGAAATATACTGTCAAGTTGCCTTTACCATTTAGATAAACTGGTTTTTCTTTATTCCAGCTTTTAAATTTTTTCTTTTATTCTTCATTTATTGAAACTGCTCTATTATGTACCTCTCTATGGATCCATTATGCTATTATTATTTTATTGTTACTATTCTGCTTGCTACTCAAAGTGCACTGATAATTTGAATACTTCTGTCTCTCTTCAGTGTCAGAAAATTCTCAGCGAATATCAAATATTCTTTTCATGCCAGTACCTGTATTGTCTATATGCTAGGACATGTTTTCAAAGACATTAGTGAAGTTTAAGTGTAAAATAACTCAATAGATGTGGGGAATATTAACTGCTCTTACACGTATTTTATCTCTTTTATTTTTTTACTATGTGGCAGATGAAGTGTTAAGTGGTATCAGTCAGGATTAATCTTTTCAGCGGTGTTCTGTTTAGAGTTTATCTTATCTATTAATTTTATTTTTTATATTTTTGTTTCCATATTTCAACTGAATTCTTTTTTATACCCATCTTATTTTATGCATGTAACTTTGTATTTAGTATTTTCTTGTTCTTTTTATAAATGTTAGGTCCTCACACCTTTGAGTATTCTAACCATGCTTATTTTCAAACATTTATCTAACTATTTCATGGGCTTCCCTTATAGCTCAGACGGTAAAGAATCCGCCTACAATTCAGGAGACCTAGGTTCTACCCTTGAGTTGGGAAGATTCCATAGAGAAGGAAATGGCAACCCTCTCCAGTATTCTTGCCTGCAGAATCCCACGGACAGAGGAGCCTGGCAGAGCCTGGCCTGGACAGAGGAGTCCGAGAGGTCACAGAGTCAGACATGACTGAGTGACTAACACACACACACACACACACTCAACTATTTCATAACATATGTATCATTAGAAAATAACTCCTATTTCAAGGTTTATTTATTTACTTTTTTTGGGCTCTGACTTAACATTAGAATTCTACAAGCATTTTAGAGTTTCAGATCACAAGCTTATCTAAAGGAAACTTTTTTGTTCCTTTCTCTCTTTTTTCTCTTTCTAGGTTGCTTCCTCTCTGGCAGGAAGCTGTGAGGCTACTTCCATGAACGTCCTGGGGCGTTAGTTGAGAAACAGCTTTCATAATGAAGGCTTGGGGCTCCTCCCTAGTAGGGGTATAAAGAATATACTGAAATGGTTAGTAAGCCTCAGACAGCTCTGTCCTGAGGTCACGTTCATATCCTCAGGGTTACATTGCCTGGCAGCTTTGTGTAAGTTGTAGCCCCAGGCAGCAGTTGTCAGTATTTCTTTTCACCTTACTTTTATGAGTGATGGCCCCAGGATTTATGCAGTGAAGCTGACTCTAGTTTTCCATTTCAAAAGCAAGACCTCTAGTCCTTCTACTCCCAAAGGAGGTGAACTTATACCTCCCACCACTTCCTTTGGAATATGGATCTTCAGCCTCATGTACAATTCCAGCTTTCTGTTTTGCCTCTGGCCTATGAAGATGTTTATCTTATCTAAGGTTCTTTTTTTTCTTAAATCTTTCATTGACAATATTGTAGTGCAAAAGGGGATCCATCAATGACAGAATGTGTACCAGTGTTTCTGGGTTAATTTTTAACTACACGTTCTATTAAAGTTTTGCCAAATTAATTGATAAAGGAAATCCAACCACTTTCAAATGAAAATGGCTATGAGGTTCCTAGAATTTTACACCTATAGATGATAATCAGTCACTAAATTAATTTTTGCTCTGTTTCAGGAGATGCTTAACATTTGAAGAGTTGTGTAAAAAGTTCCAACTCCATCAACTGGTTAAGAATATTGGGATCGTTTCCTCTTTATCAGCTATCACTGAGAAGAGACTTGATCTCCACATTTTAGGATTAAGTAATTTGCTGTGCCGTTTTCTGCCAGGGTTAACATATTCTCACTGAATATCAAACTGTTGAATCTTTGCTATTAAACTAACATGTTCCTGAGTAAAACTCTGTTGTGGAGACTTCAAATATTGTGATATGTAAAGTTTTTAAACTGAGGGCCCTATTTGAAATTACATCTATAGGGAGACATTTGTTCTTTATTATAAAAAGCTCTTCATTAACCTGAAGTAAAACATTAGACAATAATCTAATGTGACTGTGGGTAAGGCTGAATTTTAATGCTTAGACAGGTTAGCATTTAGTCTGATATTTATCCTCTGGTTCTCATTGTCATTGCTGAGGGCTGTTCCCTAGTACCATTAACTTTCTAGGTGCAAGAACTTACAGTTGTGTGAAAGACAGCCCTTTAGGTAGAAGTCTGCAGTGCGGCAAGGCTGTCAGGTCCTGGACGCTGACTGTTGAGGGACTACAGGCAATGTGCTCAGTTGTGTTGGACTCTTTGCCACCCTATGGACTGTAACCCACCAGGCTCCTCTCTCCATGGGATTCTCCAGACAAGAATATTGGAGTGGGTTGCCATTTCCTCCTCCAGAGGTGAAGGAAGGTGAAGGTGAAGTCACTCAGTCGTGTCCGACTCTTTGCGACCCCATGGACTGTAGCTCACCAAGGCTCCTCANAAAGACGAAGGGCAGAGTCTGTGTGTTCTCTCCGTGGTGCCCCGTCCACGGAGGAGGTGCAAGCTTGGAGTTGGGGCGGGCACTACTTCCTGTGGCCCCTCCTCAGCAGAACTGGTAGTTGTTGGGTTGCAGCAGGGGCTGGGCGATGTCGCCCTGCTCACAGCAGGTCAGGTGCTCGCTGGAGCTCTCCTCCTCCGGCTCACTGCTGCTGCTGCCACTGCTCGGCAGATTACTGTAGTCCTGGGTGCAGAGAGACCAGGGGATGGTCGGTCCCGAAGTGTCAGACTCAGCTTTAACCAAGCCACCCACTATGAGTCTGGCTCCACTCACCCGCGCTCTCCTGTTCACCTGAACCTGCTCCTGGAGGAGGGAGCAGATCTGCTGGAAGGTGGGTCTGCGCGTCGGCTCCAGGGCCCAACAGGCCTGCATGATGCTATATCTGAGACGGGAGAGGAAGAAGCAGCTCGTAGGCCTGGGAGTCATCACGTACGTGTGCAGACACGTACCTGTACACACACACACTCATTCCTGCCTGGCAGGGGTCCTGAAACTGAGAAGTAAGCTTAGCACAAGACCAGTGNACGTCCTTTGAGTCCGTGATGCCATCCAGCCATCTCATCCTCTGTCGTCCTCTTCTCAGAGTCTTCTCCAATGAGTCAACTCTTCCCATGAGGTGGCCAAAGTACTGGAATTTCAGCTTTAGCACATTCCTTCCAAAGAAATCCCAGGGTTGATCTCCTTCAGGATGGACTGGTTGGACCTCCTCTAATGCAATATCCATGGCTGAGAAAAAGGATTGGTCCTCAGTAACAACCCAGAGTAAGACAGTTCCTTCCCACAGCAGTCTCTTCTGTGCAGGTTTAAACTGCAGGGGGTTGAAGAACAACATGGCAGTGAGTTCCCTGGGTTTTCTTATCACTTCTCAAACAAAAGCCTCTAATCCAAAAAAGCACAGATTAAAATGAAACAACTGTGGTGGATTCATGTCGATGTATGGCAAACCCAATAGAGTATTGTAAAGTTAAATTAAAACATAAATAAATAAATAAATAAATTAAAAAAAAAAAAAAAAAACGTTTCCCCTAGTTAGAGGCCCCAAAAATGGGTACCTTAACAACAGAAACCTTTTTTGCAATAGCCACCCTATTCCAGCCCAAAATAAATGAAACAATGGAAAAACTGTACCCTTTCCCCACAGTTCCACTGGAGCCAAGCACAAGCTGATCTTTCATTCTGCAACTCCCCCCTGTACCACAGAGAGGCGGCAGCCCTCTGATTCCCCTGCCCAGTGGAGCTGGCAGGACTAAGCGGGGAGCTAGTCATCTATAGTCTGCTCTGCAGAGGTAGACTGTGTACATATCTCCCTTGTTGTTTTTGTTGTTTAGTTGCTCAGTTGTGTGCAACTTTTTGTGACCCCATGGACTGTAGCCCACCAGGCTCCTCTGTTCATGGGACTTCTCAGGCCAGAATACTGGGAAAATTTTTAAAAATTAAATAAAACATTAAAAGATGGGTTGCCATTTCCTCCCCCAGGGCATCTTCCTCACCCAGGGATCAAACCCATGCCTCCTGCATTGGCAGGTGGATTCCTTACCGCTAAGCCACCTGGGAAGTCCACCAATGAGTCCCCTGCAGGAACAGTATTGGTGAAGCTGAGTAGGGATATGATCTTCCATCCCCACCGGTCAAAGCAGATGTTATTATCATTTTCCCTCCCACTCAGGATGGTGTCAGTAGGATCCAGCAGTGAACAGACTGTCCACATCTTCCTGAAAGGAACGAGACTAAATGAGGTAGTATGAGGCAGAGCTGGTCCCCACTAAGTTTCACAGTCCTTTCCCTGTGTCTGTGGAGCACTATGGGGAGGAGCATCTCATCTCCTACTCACTAGCAATGAGGTAGATGAGGTGATGAGAGGTGGAGCTGTCAGACACTCTATTTCCCTTTCCTCATGTAGTGTCAGTGGGGCTCAGTGGGGAGCTGCTGAGCTTCTACATTCACCCAGAATCAACAAGGCAGTAAAAATCAGTGTCACACATTTGCTGGGAAGATGTCAGCAGAGGGAAGGGCTGGCTGAACTTAACTTCAGCTGTCTACAGTGAGGTGTAAATGCTCTGCTCCACTTTTTTAAGGGTGATACCAGTGGAGTCTAGTGGGAAACTGAACATAACACCCACCTGGATCTTATGCTATACCTCAAGAGGTATAATAAGATCTGAGCTAAATCTCATACCTTATATTAAAAAAAAAGTCCAAAATGTTCAAGGATTTAAATGTAATACTTAAAATTATAAAATCTTTATGAGAAAATAAATAATAGAGATTCTTTGGGATCAGGTCTAGGCAAGCTATTGTTAAATATGATATCCAAAGCATAATCCATAAAGGGAAAAAATGATAAACTGGACCTCACTTAAATTATAAACCTTTGCTCTGCAAAAAGACTCTGAAGAAGATGAAATGCAAGCTTAAGATTGGGAGAAAATAATCCTAAAGAAGTATATGACAAAGTGGCAGTATCTAGAACATATGAAGAACTATTAAAATCAACAGAAACAACAAAAGAAAAATTCAGTGAGAAACTGGGATAAACACAGACAGACATTTAACCAAAGATAAAGAAGCATCTTTTCAAATGACAAAGAAGCATAAGAAAGATGTTTGACATCATTAGCCATTAGGCAAATTAAAACCACCTTGAGATATCACTACATATCTATTAGAATTACTAAAATTAGAAAAAAATAGTGAAAGAGGGACAGCAATGCACGTTGGCAGACACCACAGGCTTGGAAGTAAAAGTCTCTCGCAATTTTCAATGGTTAGAACTCAAAAAACATCAGAAAATATTAGGAGACGGCAGTTAGCTGGGGTCTAAAACATGACCAACACATGACACTTACAAGATGGACAGGAGTGATAACTGGGCCCCCAAGAACAATCTATGAAAACTGAATATACAACCTTGAACTAGGATGTGGACCTAAATGCCTAGAAGCATGCCCCTTTGTAAGAGTTGTAACAAAAATTAATATAGATGGAGTTAATAGTTCCAATGGAGTTGTGGACCCAAGGGCAAAATGGCAAAATTCATCCAGTATCAAAGTTGTCCTACAAGAGCTTTGGTGCCTAATGTCTAAAGAAAATATGAAACTTCCTCAGCTGTCTGAAGGACAGTGTTATACAGTAGTTAATCAAAAGAAAAAAACTGCAGGCCCTCCCATATCCCCTATGAGATTTAAGCAAGTTTCATTTTTTTCTACAAGTTGTAAATTTTCAAGCTACATTTTGGAGACCTCAAAGTACTGGAAAGGAAGAGCCCATTCAAAGGCAGTTTATTTTCAGATACTGTAAAGGATGCTAATTTTGTGTCCATGTGAAATGTATAAGTTGTGCTATAACAAATAAATCTGTCAAGTATAACCACTATCCACACAGTTGAACTTCTGGGTCCAAGAAATTTAAATTGACTCCCGTCATAACCAGCAGGGCATATCTAACTCAATTGTTAGATCTAACTAGTCACATCTAACTCAGCCTTGCTGCTGATTACATGGCCTGGGATCTCTGCCTTCTCCCCCATCCCCTCCTGGTTTCTTAAGTCTTAAATGATGACCCCCCAAGCAATTATCCTTCTCCTCACTCTCCACTACCACTCATGACCAATGCATAGATCGTAACTCACTCTGCTACCCTCTGAAATTAGCCTTTGGTGAGGAATTTAGGGCTTTTCCCATATCACTTCTCTCCCTACCTTGATCAAGAGGTGCTGTTTTTTCCTTCCTCCTCCTCAAGTCCCTTTTTGCACCATCACCATCCAACACTTTCCGTGACACTTCCTTGCTTTGGCCAGAAGCCATCAGGTAAGGTTGGAGTCTCTGACCTTCCTCATTTAGCTTTGAAAGTGAAAGTGAAGTTGCTCAGTCGTGTCTGACCCTTTGTAACCCCATGGACTGTAGCCTACCAGGCTCCTCCCTCCATGGAATTCTCCAGGCAAGAGTACTGGACTGGGTTGCCATTTCCTTCTCCAGGGAATCTTCCCGACCCAGGGATCGAACCCGGGTCTCCCTCATTCCAGGCAGACGATTTAACCTCTGAGCCACCAGGGAAGCCCCTCATTTAGCTTTACAACCACTTTATTTACTCTCCACCAGCCTGGGATTTGAATAATGGGTTCTCAGCCCTGCCGCCCTCTGCTGTCATCATTGGCTGATGCGGTTTTTAGCTCATGTTTTGATAAGGTGAAAAGAACAATCAACAGAGTTACTCAGACCTGCCAGCTCTCAAAGTCTTTGATGGATAAACCTGGAGAAAGGCAATAGAAGACTCCTGTCAGCACACACAGAGAAAGCAATGGCACCCACTCCAGTACTCTTGCCTGGAAAATCCATGGAAGGAGGAGCCTGGTAGGCTGCAGTCCATGGGGTCACTAAGAGTCAGACATGACTGAGCGACTTCACTTTCACTTTTCACTTTCCTGCATTGAAGAAGGAAATGGCAACCCACTCCAGTGTTCTTGCCTGGAGAATCCCAGGGATGGGGGATCCTGGTGGGCTGCCGTCTATGGGGTCACACAGAGTCGGATATGACTGAAGCGACTTAGCAGCAGCAGTCAGCACACACAATGCCTCTAAATGACTTTTCTTTTCCTGTAATTGCTTTTACAATTTCAAGTTTTAAACAGGGCTCTCACTGCAATCCATCTGGGTCTAGTTTGGAATCTGTCAACTGGAACAAAAAGAACCTTGGTTGGTGTATACTTTGGTTTTGGTGCTGCTGCTGCCTCTCATGGTCCTCAACAGGGATTAAGAAAAAACTCAGTGTGCATGAGAGACTGCCAAAATCCCTGGCAAACTGCTGCATTTTTTTACTTTTTTGTTCAGGATCACTAAATGCTGAGATGTGGATATATATCAAAATAAAAGTAATTCATTGTGTTCTAAAGCTTTTTTTTTGGTTGTTTTTTAATTTAGTGTTTGTGTAAAACCACCTTTTGTAGCAGTAACTACAGAGAAAAGCTTAGTTACAAGGGTTTAACATCCTGTAAGTAAAGTTTAACATAACAGTATTCCATAAGCAGCCCTTTAATTGTCAGACCATTGCCTAACTTTTACATAATAAAAAGAAGTGTATGCTAATATATTTTTTAAAAAATAGTGACACCATCAAATGCTGGCAAGGATGAGGAGAACCTGCTACACTCAAACTTTGCCAGTAGTAATATAAAACTGTACAGCCTCGCTGGGTAACAATTTGGCACTTACATATAAAATTAAACATAAAAGTACCGTGTGTGTGTGTGCTGTGTGCTTAGTCGCTCAGTTGTGTCCGACTCTTTGCAATCCCATGGACTACCAGGCTCCTCTGTCCATGGGGATTCTCCAGACAAGAATGCTGGAGTGGGTTGCCGTGCCCTCCTCCACAGGATTTTCCCAAACTAGGGAGTGAACCCAGGTCTCTCCCACAATGCAGGTGGATTCTTTACCATCTGAGGCGCCAGGGAAGCCCACGAATACTTGAGTGGGTAGCCTATCCCTTCTCCAGGGGATCTTCCTGACCCAGGAATTGAACCGGGGTCTCCTGCATTGCAGGCAGATTCTTTACCAGCTGAGCTCCCAGGGAAGCCTTATCACCCTGCAACAGCAATCTTGGTTATTCACCCCAAAGAAATGAAAACTTAAGCTCACACAAAAATCTGTAGACAAAGGTTCAGAGCAGTTTTATCTCTAATAGTTGAAAATGGACACACAACCCTGATATCCTTCAACTGGTGACAGGTTAAACCAACTGTGGTACTTTAATCCCATGGAACACTTGTCTCCAATAGAAAGGAATGATCTGTTGATACAAGCAAAAATCTAGATGACTCTCCAAAGAAGTACAAAGTGAAAGCACCAATCTCAAAAGGTTACATACTGCATAATCCTATTTATATAACATTTTCAAAATGACAAAGTTGTAGAGATGGTAACAGATTAGCAGTTGCCAGAGGTTAGCAATGTTGTGGGGTGGGGATGCTGGGAGTGATGGAACTGCTCTATACGTTTACTGTGATGGTGAATCTACAAACCTACATGGGTGGCAAAACTGCATAGGACTAAACACGCATACAACAACAAGTGATACCAGGGAAATCTTGTGAAGGGAGTAATATGGGACAATATTTCAAGAGAATAAAATTTTATAATATTGGTCCTTACCACTCAAAAGTGAGCCTGGGACCAGCATAATCAGTACAAACTGGGAGTTGGTGAGAAATGTAGACTCTTTGGCTGGCCCTACCCCAGACCCACTGAAGTAGAATGCTAAATCCCTGGGTAACTCACACATTCAAGCTACTTAGTAGGTGCTTAATAAATTTGTTAAAGGTATTAATTTTGAATAAGTTCCACTTTTTTACACTAATTGAGAATTTGCCACCTGCTATCCCGAAAAAAGTGCAAGTGAAGTGAAAGTCGCTTAGTCATGTTGGACTCTTTGTGACCCCATGAACTATACAGTCCATGGATTCTCCAGGCCAGAATACTGGAGTGGGTAGCCTTTTCCTTCTCCAGGGGATCTTTCCAACTTGGGGATTGAACCCAGGTCTCCCACATTGCAGGCAGATTCTTTACCAGCTGAGCCACAAGGGAAGCCCAATCCTAAAAAAAATTGCCTCCTATTTTGCCCTCTAACAGAACACAGGGAAACTTGCTCTAAGTTTCTCAGGATGATCCCTGGCCACAAGGTATATGTGGCTCTTCCCACATATAAATCAGATGCATTTTGCCTGGAACTTTTCATTTATTCCAGTGGTGCCTATAATTTTATCCCAGGCCTACTCTGACATACTTAAGGTAAGCAATGATGTTTTCATAACTTTATGATCAATACACAGACCTGTCTTCATGAATATGATTATGATTTTTTGATCCATTAATCTCTGGTCATTATCACCAAAGCCAGGAAGGACTGAACACTATTTGAACAATTTTACCCCATCAGAAACAAGTTAGCCCCAAATAATATTAAATCCAGGGTCATTTGCAGACACATTGTGAGTCAATACTTTATAGCTCATATTTCCTTCTTTTTCTTTAACTGATTTATGTAGTCAAGTACCCTATGAGTTGAAAGCTTATACCTAGATGAAAATGACCCACATGTAAGAATCTTGGACTTTGTCAAAATATCTCAAGAGCGCTCAGAGGTTGAATTGAAATACCAGAAACAATTTAACTCATTATCAACTCAACTAGTAACAGACATGTCTGGGAAGGAATCCCCCCTAAACTGTATGTAGCCTGTACTAGACCATTAAAGGCTGTTCATGCTGAGAGATGTTTGCATCCCAAATATTTCAAAGGTCCTTTTGAGGAAGTCAACTATTTGAGATATTATTTATGCATCACATGTCCCAATGTCTTAACTTGGAAATGCAGTCTGATGGGGCTTTTACTTGGGGTTTGAGATACAGATAACAAACAATAAAGATAACATCTGAACTGTGTAGCCTGCTGCTGCTGCTAAGTCACTTCAGTCGTGTCCGACTCTGTGCGACCCCATAGACGGCAGCCCACCAGGCTCCCCCGTCCCTGGGATTCTCCAGGCAAGAACACTGGAGTGGGTTGCCATTTCCTTCTCCAATGCAGGAAAGTGAAAAGTGAAAGTGAAGTCGCTCAGTCGTGTCCAACTCTTTGCGACCCCATGGACTGTAGCCTACCAGGCTCCTCCATCCATGGGATTTTCCAGGCAAGAGTACTGGAGTGGGGGTGCTATTGCCTTCTCCAATGTAGCCTGCTAGGGAGTGCTAAGTACAATCAAACAGTGATAAAAGGAATGCAGAGAATAAAGAACTCATATAACTCAACACGAAAAAAACCTGAAAAACCTGATTTAAAAATGGACAGAGGAGCTGAATAGGCATTTTCCCAAAGACATACAGAGATGGCCAACAGGCACATGAAAAGGTGTTCAATATTCCTATTAGGGAAATGCAAATTAAAACCACAATGAGATATCACCTCACACCTGTTAGAATGACTGTTATCAAAAATGCAAGAAATAACAAGAACCGGCAAGGATGTGGAGAAAAGGGAACTCTCATACACTGCTGATGGGAATATAAACTGATGCAGCCACTATGGAAGACAGTATGAAGATACCTCAAAAATTATAAATAGAACTACCATATGATCAAGCTATCCTACTCTTGGTATTTATTCAAACAATACAAAAACACTAATTTGAAATGGTACATGCAGAAGTATGTTCACTGCAGTGTTATTTACAAAATCCAAGATACAGAAACAGTATAAGTACCTATCAGTGAATGAATGGATACAAAAGATGTGGTGTGTGTGTGTGTTCAGAGAACAGAACGATGATTACCAGAAGGGATGCTGGGACACGGTGAGGGTGATATGGGTAAAGGGAGGTCAACTATATGGTGATGAATGGAAACTATAAATTTTTGGTGGTGAGCATGTTGTGGTAGCTCGGCTGATAAAGAAGCCGCCTGCAATGTGGGAGACCTGGGTTCGATCCCAGGGTTGGGAAGATGCCCTAAAGAAGGGAATAGCTATGCACTCCAGTATTCTGGCCTGCAGAATTCCATAGACTATGTAGTCCATGGGGTTGCAAAGAGTCAAACAAGACTGAGCAACTTTCAAAAAAAAGGTATATATATAGAAGGAATAATATAATGTTGTACATATGAAACATATGATGTTATAAATCACTGTTACCTCAGTAAAAAGTAATTTTTAAAAAACAGTACAGAAGGAACCAGTGGGATAGCCAGATGGGAAAAGTGAACTGCAACTCAAAAAGGGATGCCCAATGTAAAGATACTAAAGAAATGCTGGGGCTCCCTGCTGGCTCAGGAGTAAAGAACTTGCGTGCCAATGCAGGAGATGAGATGTGGGTTTAACCCCTGGGTCAGGAACATCCCTTGGAGAAGGAAATGGCAACCCACTCCTGTGTCTGGAGAATCACATGGACAGAGGAGCCTGGTAGGCTACAGGCCATAGGGTTCCACAGAGGCAGACATGACTAAGTGACTAAACAATGTAAAGTTAAACTTTGTACAAAGATACAAAGAAGGTAAGGAAATCCAGCTGCGTGGATGTCTAGGATGAGGAGTATTCCAAGCAAAAGAAACCACTCAGCAAAATCCCAAGGCAGGAGTGTGCCTGGTGTGTCCCAAGAACAATGCAGAAGTCAGGGCAGCAGAAGTTGAGTTAGAGAGGATAAGGAGGAGATGAAGTTGGAGCAGCAACAGAGGGCTAGACCCTGTAAGAACTTTGGTTTTTACTCAGAATGGAGTAGGGAGGCATTGGAAGGGTTGAGCAGAATGATGCAATCTGACTTAAACTTTTAAAGGCTATCTCCAGCTGTTTTGTTGAAAATCATCTACTGGGGCCTGAGACTGGAAGCAGAGAGACCAATTAGGAGATTGTTACTATAATCCAGGCAACAGATAATAATCATGGTTCCTACCAGGATAACAGTAAAGCTGGAGAAAAGTGGGCATATAGCAGATGTGTTTTGAAGTTAGAGTTAACAGAATTTCTTGGCAGTTTTGATGAGGCTTAGGAAGGAAAAACAAGAGCCAAGAACAATTCTAAGGTTTTTGGCTTGAACAAGTGAAATAACAGAATTGCCCTCAACTGAGATTGTGAGTAAAAGTAGGTTTGGGGAGAGATATTTTTAAGAAGGAATAACAGATGGTAACTAATCTTGTTGTAGTGATCATTTCATAATGTGTAAAAAATACTGAATCATTATATGGTATACTTGAAACTAATTTAATATTGAATGTTAATCACAGTTCAATAACAAAATTAAAATTTTAAAAAACAAACACACTCAATTTGGATTGCATGTTAAACAAGTAAACTGTAGGATGTACAACTTGTATGTATAAGTATGAAGTCCAGGGTAGAGTTCAAGGCTAGAATATACATTCCATTGTAGTCAGCAGTTAGATAGTATTTAAAAACCATAAGAGTTAAGTTCCCCAGGGGCAGATGAGAGGGAAAGAGTTGAGTATAATGTAAAGAAGGGCAAGGACTGAACTCTGGAGCACTCTGAAGCTAACAGGCAGAAAGAAGAGAAAAGAAACAGAAAAGGGCTATATATATAGCATGAACCCCCATCATAATTACATGGTCCTTTCTAAACCTGTTCAGTGTGTCAGCATGCTCTGTGGGTCTACACCATCCATTACAACATGGGGTGCTTAAACTCCTAACATCTGGTTACACTACAAAATAATAAATGTTAAGTCTCTTTGCTTACAGTGTCTGCCATGCCCGCAGGGGACAGGAAGAGGTCAAGAGCAGAGGCAGATGTCATATACAGCTGCCAACTGGTCACCCTCTCAGGATGAGCACCTTATGTAAGCCATGCTGTGCCAGCATCTGGTCTCGGCTTTTGGGGCACAGAAATGAATGCAATTAATATACCTTGTCGTTCAGACGGTAAAGAGTCTGCCTGCAATGCAGGAGACCTGGGTTCAATCCCTGGGTCAGGAAGATCCCCTGGAGATGGAAATGGCTACCTACTCCAGTATTCTTGCCTGGAGAATCCTGTGGACAGAGGAGCCTGGTTGGCTGCAGCCCATGGAGTTGCATCGAGGTGGACACAACTGAGCAACTAGCACACACGCACAATATACCCAAAGACTAGTCACTACAATGGATTCACACTAAATAACATGAAACTATTATATGAAAAAGAAATCATAACACACACACACAAAAAAACCTGGAGGAGCTCCTATAGCTGCTAAGACTTTTCCCCCCACCACTATCAGAAGAGAGGGCATTTGATATAAATCAAGTTGACTGGCCTTATAAAGCTTTCTCATTACAGGCAAAGTCAGTTCCTCCAATGCAGTGTGTCTCCTAAAGGGACTGGCACCACATGTGATTTTAGGAAAAGATGAGGATGAAGAAGAGAAGAGGGAGATATTATTTGCAAAGCCTTCTACAAGAAAGGCCATAACGCATTAAACAATGCTATCTGACCTCAGACCTACTCCATGTACTATGCCAAGGGATGCAGTGAAGAATGGCACTTTGAAGTGACACAGTCTAAAGGAGAAACACTGCCCATAGCACTCGATTGCTGTTAGGAAATCACATTCCTAAACAAAATTAAAGGAAAATGCTGGGGCCTTTTCATTTCCTGGGCATTATTAGTGTGTTCCTGACAATTACTGACAGCTAGTCAGAACATTGTTTGTGTTCTTTGCTCTCTGGGCATTTCCTAATTATGAATAATAATCTCATTAATCATGCACTTGAAACAAGTAAATTATCCTGCAGAACATCATAATCAGTTGCATCAAAGAGCTTTCCAGGAAGCCCCCATGTGGCTCGGTTTTAGCTTCCCCATTTGCAGCTCTCCCCAGGTCGTCTCAGGAAGTCAGGACTCAAGGGCTGTCTCATAGCACAGAAAGGCATTCATCATGGACAGCTTTAAAACCAAGCCACATCCTCTGCAAACAACTTATTTAGATTTAATGGCAGCCTCATGACTTGCCAGACTTGCAAAGGACAGATTCTTCTTTGGTGGCTACTAAAAGGTTCCTGATATTCATGTTTCATCTCAGCTTTTGTCATTAGATGTTCTCATCATGGAAGCAAGCTATCTCTAATCAAACAACTATTCTCAGTCCACTGAAAAAATGAGCTGTTTAAATTTACACAAAAGAACCTTTCAACCTTCATAATTTGGTAAACAGTTATTTTCTATAATCTCCCTCCTTTTCTTCCTTTCTTCTCTTCCTTATTTTTAAAATTTGTCTTGACATATGAGGGCTTGGCTTCCTCAATCTGCAACACGTCTTGCTCCCAGCCTTGCTCTCCAGGATGATGGGAAGAAGGTTACTTTACTGAAGATGTCACTGTAGTGACAGATCCTGGAAAATAGCCCTTCAGTCTTTTTTATATAGAGAATTTCTTTTCCTTAGCATGGTTTTATTTGAATTCTCTCTTACCATTTGGGGATTTTTATTCCTTCTTCCATAATGAAGAAAATAGACCAAATATATTGATTTCAAAACCAGATTCAGAACCACCAGCTATAGCAAGTCACACAAAGACTGTTTATATAGACATTAAGTTAAGGGAAGAAGGTAAAACATTCTAGAATCAGTCATTCTACCAGATACAACATTTGCTGTCATCCTCCTGGGCAGCAAGTACCCTGTCAGGCCCTGTATTTTCTTTTGTTGGGGGAGGTGGTAAGATACAAATATGAATAAAAGATACCCCTTTTTGTCAAACAACCATCACTTCATTTGATCAAAATGAAGCTGAAATGTGACACAGAATCTAGTCAAGTCACACGGTGCCTCCAGTTTCATGTTTACTAAATTGACTCTTCTTAACAGTTGAGCATGCTGGGTGTCCAAATGGTACTTGGCTGTATAGATGTGATGGGTGAATATCTAATTAGGCATCACAAAGTACTTACTACACTTGTGAAATTAACAGGGAAGCTGGGGATGCAGAAATTTAATGTGTGTCCACGTGTGGGAGCCAGGTATACACACGACTTAGATTTCCTTTCAAGAGAGAAGTGTTCTTCAACTGCAAAGGGGTTATTTGGCTGACAACCTCTAGCCACCACACCTTCAGGATCCACCTCAGCTTGCCAGAAAATGCCATGCTCATTCTGGGGAGCCTGTAGTCAACAGCTGGGCAGTAGTATTACTAGAGACTGGCCATTTCTGGCCCTGTGCAGGGGACTAACAAGTAATCCTTGCTCCCAGCACTCTACTGGATTGCCTGAGACTTTATCAGATCCCTGTTGTAGACTAAGGCTCTCTCTATCCACACCTGCCCCCTCCTTATCTTTCTCAGGCATTAATCCAGAGTAATCATCTGTGCTCACAACTGTGTCTTCATGTCTGCTTCCCAGAGGACCCCAGTGATCTACTGCATCTGTCTATACCTGGAACTAATTTAAAGAAACAGAGAAATGATTTGAAATCAGAGCTAAGATTATAAAATGTCTACAAAATTTTCTACCTCTAATACATTTTCTTTCATAAGGAAAAGAAGCTTTCTTTCTTTGGACAGGTCACAGTGCAAATATATTTTGGAGAAGTCTCAAATGGTTGTCCTGTATCAAGGGAGGTATGGTAGGCACTGCTCCAACTGCAAGCAGGCAAGGAGTGCATTGTCCTTGGAGAAGTCAACAAAAATAATAAAGTCAACTAAAAGTTTGTATGCTTTTTATCATCAGCATGGGCTCAGTAATTTTAAATAATGTCAGTAATAAACCAGCTTTCCCTGTCAAATGGGCTGCACCTCTATCCCTCACTGCCCACCTTGATATACCACTGTGCCCAGTGCTAAGTCACTTCAGTCATGTTTGACTCTTTGTGACCTTATGAACTCCTCTGTCCCTGGGATTCTCCAGGCAAGACTACTGGAGTGGGTTGCCATTTCCTTCTCCAATATGCCATTATGCACTGTTTAAACTGTAATGTGAAATGTTTTTTTTTTAACTATTCTCAACCATGAAATTTTCAATTCTCCTTTGGAATGTAATATTGGACAAATCCTTTATTTTTGGATCTAAAAATCGTACCTAATCCTGTTTCAAACTCTAATATCATATCTGTTATTCTTAAGATACTATAGTTAATGCTGGGTTTGTATCTAAAAAGAACTGGAGTAGTAGAGGCTGTGATCTGTTCCCCTTCTCATACTTCCCCTCAATGTGACACCGTGTGTGTGTGTGTGTGTGTGTGTGTGTGTTGGTGGGGTATTCTCTCTACTTCCCTCTTTTTTTTTAATTTATTTTTATTTATTTATTTTTTTTTAAAATTAATTTATTTTTTAATTTGACTTCCCTCTTAAGCATATAGCTCTTCCAGGTTTACAAACAGGGAAGAGAATCAGAAATGTAGTGAGTGAGTGAGTGAAGTTGCTCAGTCGTGTCTGACTCTTTGCAACCCCATTGACTGTAGCCTACCAGGCTTTTCTGTCCTGGAGTGGGTTACCATTTCCTTCTCCAGGGGATCTTCCCAACCCAGGGACTGAACCCGGGTCTCCCGCATTGGAGGCAGACGCTTTAACCTCTGAGCCACCAGAGAAGCTGAAATGTAGTGGTATTGGTATATAACTGTTGCCTTTTGGAGCCATATTTCTCAGTTTGATTTGGTCTAATTATTTCTGCAGTTACCGGTATGCATGGGGTGTAGGTGATACCCAGGTAAAGATCAGCTTTACCCAGGAAGACTCCAGTACCTCTAGAGAACAGTAGTCCACTATCTCCCACTGGCCTCCTGTCAATACGCCATTCTCCCAATCCCTTCTCTGGGTTGAATACTCCAATGCTTGGCCAGTCAGTGGCTTGGGAAACCCTGGAGCTCCTCTCAGAATCACAGGAACTGTGCTGTCTCCTTCTCTAAGGACTATGGAAAACCGGGATTGGGTGAAGATTCCTCCAAATTGTTTTGAAGCTCTCCTATACCATGATCTCTTAAAGTCTTGCTGGCCTCAACCACTGCAGTGGGACTCCCATCTTCAGAAAACTGTAGATCAGAAAGTGGCATCAATTTCTTTCTTCCATATGCCACCAACCTTGAAAGAACACTTACCAAACTATTCCCAAAACTTTTTCCTGACTCTCCATAGGCTATGCTACCAGGACACCTAGATGAGAAAATAGGAAAAGAGATCTCAGTCTCTCCTTTTCACAGACTCAGTCAAAATGTACAACTGATCACTGTCAACATTTGGATTTATGAGGAGAAACTTGTAAAAGGAAGGAAAGAGCCTTTCTACAGGCACCGGTCCGAAAACTGTCCAGCATGATTCTCATTCTTCCTGACTTTAAGTATCTGTCAATTATGGGATGAGAGGGTACACAATGGTAGTAGAACTAATTCTGTTTCCTCTAAATTCCTTCAAGATGATGATGTTCATAGAAAGGCTCTCTTCAAATGAAGTGGATTTATAGGGTCTTTTTATACAAGCTGTTTTTCCTAATAGCCAAGCCTGAACTAACACAAAAAATCCCATTCAACATCTTATTATTCCAGTTCCTTACCTATGAGGGTTTAGATAAAAATAATCCATAAAATTTTATTTCAATTCTAATAGTGTATGGGTTAGGTACCTCTTACCAAGATTAGCTCACTCCATCCCCACTGAAACTAATTTATTTATCCATCATATTTACTGAATCTTACAAATGTCTTTGTAACACATCACTAAATTATTTGTTTACAATTTGTTTTTCTATTATACCACAAAGCCCTAAATGGCAGCAGAACTGTATTTCACTCTTGTTCCATCCTTATCATATATGCATGCATGTGTGCTAAGTCACTTCAGTGGTATCCAACTCTGAGACCTAGGGACCGTAGCCCACCAGGCTCCTCTGTCCATGATATTCTCCAGGTAAGAATACTGGAGTGGGTTGCCTTGCCCTCTTCCAGGGGAATCTTCCTTGATCCAGGGATCAAACCCAGGTCTCTTATGTCCAAACCCAGGTCTCTTACATCTCCTGCATTGGCAGGCAGGTTCTTTACCTTTAGCAGCATCTGGGAAGCTCTTATCACATATGGGCCCTCTATAAATACTGTTTGAAGGAATGTGTGGTTCAAGTAATTTTTTAGTGCAAATTACAGATAAATGAGTTTTCCAGTGGCTTATTGTTAGAAAAATATCAGCAAATAAGTCAATCTTTACCATCACCTTTCTATAAATGTAGCACCATGCCCTAGTTCTGAGAGATTCAGAGGAAAGAAAAATCATGGTTCTTGACCTCATGAAGGACAATATCTAACGAGGAAAGCAAAATAAAACCAAAGAAGACAGAGTTAAGTCTTACTACACAAGCTATGGGAGATTTCCTAGAAAACAGATTGAGCCAGAGATTAAAAAGCTAATACACGTCAGCCACATATTCTGTGACTAACATGATGGTATTGTACAATAATTGGTCTTCTACTGGGTGGTGGTGGTGAAAAAAATAATCTTTTATAATTGAGGACCCTCACATCAAAAATAAAGAAATACAATATACTCATTAATAATTAGTGTAGCCTGGTGAAGTAGTAAACTGCTGCAGTTGGGATCATAGTCTTCAGAGGCAGCACACACCTTATTAGATTTGTTAACTTGGGAAAGAGTAATCCTCTCTTTGCCTCAGCTTTATCTTATGGTAAACGTGAATAACAGAATTTTCCTTATAGAGTCACTGTGAGAATCAAACAAGTAAATATGAGAATACAGTTTGACACTCAATTACCACAATATCAATATTTTCTGTTCGTTTTCTTAGTGAACGTATCACATTTTGAGGTTGTGAGAGCACTAATGCAGGATTTCTGTATTTTTAAGGAACTAAAAATCAGAGTCCTTGCCATTAGTTATGTACACACACACATTCACATACATACACAGAGCTGTTAAAGACATTGAAAATTTTTCATAGACAGTCTTGAGGTGTATTATTCTGGAGATCAAAATATGACTGAATCTGAGTGGTCAGCAAATCCTACTGGAATTTTTCATAATCAAGCTTCCTTGGCAAGATTTTTCAAGATAAATTGGTTTAATAAATCATGAATTTTTATTGTCTGGCATTAAAATAAGGCTATAGATTATGTTCCTTTCAAGCAAAAATCAAATACAGATGCAATACAATATTTCAAGCTCTAGAGGTAGAGAATATAACTGTACAGAATGATACAGTGTAACTTTTGCCAGTCTTACCCATCAGGGCCAACATGTGGGGAAAGAAATACGCAAACAGGCATCCTACTATCAGCCAGTAGTGTCCCCAGAAAAGAAATGATGCTTCAGCATCCTCAAGGCCCCTCAACTGCATGAGTTTCTGGTAGTGCTGAGAGTTTCTGGGACTTGTAGAGTATTATAGATGGGGAGAAGAAACCAGATTGCAATCAGGAAACTTGTTTAAAAAATGATTGTTGACAGATTTCCTGAAGTTTCCCAGAGAAAAGAATCTGAATTTCTAATACTATAAACATTTGTTATCAATTATTTTCTCATTTTAAATAAATATTCAATTTCCTGCTTAACTTTGTAGTCATAATTTTTTTTCCTTTAAGGAGCACCTCCAAATTGTATAAACTTCAAATCCCACAATATCCAGAGTTCCCATTACAACTGACCTCTAT
>SJYV01034523.1:0-30638 GCA_006410875.1 Neotragus pygmaeus | reverse complement strand
GATGTGAGTCTGAGTGAACTCCGAAAGATGGTAATGAACAGGGAGGCCTGGCGTGCTGAGATTCATGATGTCGCAAAGAGTTGGACATGACTGAGCGACTCAACTGAACTGGTGTTCATAGCATCTCCTGGTTTATTCCTGATATTCTGGAAGAATATCCAGATAGATTCAAGCACATTTTGCAATATATACAAAGGGATGAAGACTGTTGAGATGGAAAAGCACACTCCTGAGAGACAAGAAGAAAACTAAGATCCAAGTAGGTTTAAAGAATCTGACTTTTATTGACCTCTCTGTTCAGGTTAAATTGACTTCCCTCAATNATATCCAGATAGATTCAAGCACATTTTGCAATATATACAAAGGGATGAAGACTGTTGAGATGGAAAAGCACACTCCTGAGAGACAAGAAGAAAACTAAGATCCAAGTAGGTTTAAAGAATCTGACTTTTATTGACCTCTCTGTTCAGGTTAAATTGACTTCCCTCAATTTCTTTTGAGTATTGTTCTTTAAAAATTTTTTATTGGAGTATATAGCCCCTCTTTCTTGAGCCTCCTTCCCACCCTACTGCCCCACCCCATCCTTCTAGAGGGCACCCCTTCTAGGTGGAGCACCGAGCTGAGCTCCTGTGCTCTGCAGCAGCTTCCCACTGGCTGGCTGGCTGACACATGGTAGTGTTCATATGTCAGTGCTGCTCGCTCAATTTGTCCCACCGCTCCTTACCCGGCCATGTCCAGGCCCGTTCTCAGTGTCTATTCCTGCCCTGGAAATAGCTTCATCAGTGCCGTTTTTCTAGATTCCATATATGTGGGTTAATACATGATATTTGATTTTCTCTTTGTTCTTTTAAACCTCCCAAACACCATGGGCTATGCTCCAGATAATTAGGGCCCAACACTAGATTTCTAGTAGAAGTGCTTCGAGATAGGTTGCGACGTGTGTGCCAATAGAAATGTTTGTCACAAGCTTTAGACAACATAGTCTCTATTGAGCCCTGTGAAAATATGGCATTCATAGAAAGAAAGTGGGACATCAGGGAAAGTACATATTGATAGCTAAAAATAACAACAGCTGACATTTATTGAGCACTTACTAAGTGCCAGGCCTCATGATAAGCTTTTGGTACATATAGTTTCTATGGAATAATTTTATGGATGGGAAAACTAAAGCCTGCAGAGTTTAATAACATGTTTAAAATCACACAGGAAGTGAGCTGGTGGAGGCAGGACTGGAAATCATTTCTGTCTGAGTTAAATGTCCATAGCCTTAATCCTTCTGCTAAAAAACTTCTGGAAGGAAATAGAAATACAGACCTACAGAAGCCTATGTTGACAGGCCATTTTAAGGGCAGGGAACTGAAATTGTTGTTACACAGCTTCAACCAGTCATGAGACCTCGGCTTACCTAGAAAGATTGCATCTTCAAGAAGTAAAAACTTTTTTCCTTGGGTTAGTGTGCCTTTTCACTATGGTGAGCTCAAAAGTAATAGCTTTTCCAGTCACGGCACTAGGAATTGGGCTGGAGGATGTGAATGGCCATTCCTATACTACAAGCCCAACAGCTGTTCACATTTACACAGTAGGTGAAAATTTATATTTAAAAAAGTAGTGGCTCATAAAGAAAGAATATGGAACAATGACAACTGCAAAAAAAGAGGATAATTATATTCATGAAAAATGAACTGGCAAGTGATACATTATTTTTTTAAGCAAAACGTGCTGCAGCATTAAAAAATGGTATCTTTAATTAATTCTAACATTAAAAGAATAAGGTCACTTATACCAAAAATTGTTGAATGAAGCAAAAATGTAAGAAAGATATACTCTCTGATGTTACTCATAATGAAGAAGGGTTATCTGCTGGTCAATACACCACCATTATTTCTTAGTTAGAGGTATTACGATGGAAAAGAGGCAATGGTTATAGGAACCTAATGTGATTATCACATAAAATATACTGTATTGGACAGAAATTATTCCATCATAAGCCAGAATTGTTTCTGTGGAGCAAAAGTGATTACTTCAATAAGACATCTTTAGAGCTAGAGCTATAGGACCACCTAGGAGAGTGCCTAGCCTGTTTATTTAACCTCTGAGCAGGCTAACATGTATATTGCTTTGGAATTTCACGTATAATCTGGGTCTAACACATACCCACTTGATATATGAGAAAATCAGAATGCCCAAGGACAAAGTAATAAACAAGATCTAAACCCAGGTCTTCAATTATTCTCTGCCACCAACTCCTGTGCCTTCTCTATAGTATGTTCTTTCCAAGAAGAGTTGGGGATCCTTTTTGATGAATTGCATGTATAAGAACATTGCCTAAGTCATAGATGGAGATAGTTTGAGGGTGGGCAAGAGCAACCCACTCCTCTATTCTTGCCTAGAGAATCCTATGGATAGAAGAACCTGTTGGATATAGTCCATAGGGTCACAAAGAGTTGGACATGGCTGAAGCAACTGAGCACGCATGCAATCAACATTTTTTAAAGTACCAAATAGTCAATATTCCTCCATTTTTCTTCCAAAGATAGCATGAAGTGCTCTTTCAAATCCACTGGTTTAACCTAAAATAATAATTTTAGGTATAGAATCCTTTGGAAAGCGAGGAGATCAAACTAGTCAATCCTAAAGGAAATCAACCCTGAATCTTCATTGGAAGGACTGATGCTGAAACTGAAGCTCCAATTCTTTGGCCACCTGTTGCGAAGGGCCGACTCATTGGAAAAGACCCTGATGCTGGGAAAGATTGAGGGCAAGAGAAGAAGGGGATAACAAAGGATGAGATGGTTGGATGGCATCACTGACTCAATAGACATGAGTCTGAGAAAACTCCAGGAGATAGTGAAGGTCAGGGAAACCTGGTGTGCTGCAGTTCTTGGGGTCTCAGAGAGCTGGACAGGACTTAGCAACTGAACAGCAACAATAAGAAATACCAGTTGTAAGCGCTAGGCAGGACAACAAGTGTTGAGAGATCATGAGTGTTTGGGAGTCTCTTTATTAAATCCCTCGAGATTTAATACACATTATCTTATTAAAGATGACAATGAAACTGAATAAATAAATCAGCATAACTTTGCTAAAGTCAGAACCTACCAGGTTTATTTGCTGTGGAATCTTTTTTTTTTGTTCTCATTAATAGCTGTTAATATCTAGTAGAACTAGTTAATAGTTAATATTTAGTAACTATATTAATTATATGGTTAGCTCTCTATTAGCTATACTAGTTAATATCTAGTAGAACTAGTGTACCACAGAACAGGTTCTGGAAGATGCTAATATACAAACTTCCCTCAATTAAAATGAAAACGAAATTTGTCTAGAATTATTTCTGATTCTTAAGCCCATTTTGACTTTTAGCAATTTCCCATTCACTGTTCATGTGTTCACAAACTGGTGTTTTAAATAAGCAGAATAAGATGTTAAAAAATTTTGGCTGGAGTTAACATCAAGCTCATAGATTTATAACAGAGTTTCCGCTCTGGCTTTGCATCAGAATTACCTGTTAAGATTTTAAAGAAATTTATATGACTGCAATTCAGCTTGGCGTTCATGCTTCCATAGGTGGATGGGAACTGAGCTACACAGGCAGGGTTGCGAACTCCTGGGGGCATCCACTTCTCTTTCCTTCTTGTAGTTGAGATATCACACTTTCTCTGTCATCCAGCACTATTCCTGTTTCCTACACATCCCTTCAAAGACCCCTAACAATGGCTGGCAGAGACTCAAACACATTTAGAATAAGGCTCTCTGTTCTTCCCATTTGTCTTGGTCTTCAATTCTCTCATTCCAATATTTGCTCTGTCGTTTCTAATCAGTCCTTCTCCTTGACATAGAAGATGAAAGCAAAATAAATATTGAGTAGCTCTGCTTTCTCATTGTCATCTGTCAGTATTATTACTTTGATTCCCAAGAATCATATCTATGCCTTCCATACTAAAACAACCCCTTTGCTTTCTATGACATATTTTGTAAGTTTTAGTACATTCTTGGGATTTAGACTTCTTAAATTATTATTCACTCTTCTCAAATATTCCCATGTCTCTATTCTCCCTTCATTTTATATATGTACACAGATGCAACAATTTTTGAAATGAAATTTGATGTTGGTATCATAAAGAAGCATTAAAATATTTTATGTTCCTTATTAACACTACCAGAAAGCATTTATTAAGAACTCCTTGTTTGTTCATTTGGGAATCATTGTAGCGTTATGTTCTATATCCTCTACAGGAAGAACAGGGTAAAGAAAAACTGGAAAAAGAGAGAATGGGTCACAGAAATAGTGGCCAATGTACAGCTAAGGGGGAAAAATTGCTTTAAAATTCTTGTTATTGGCCACCAAATAAATAAATAGTATAACTGCTTATATGATGTTTTATTTTTAATCTATGAAGTGCATCCCCACCATTGCCTTCAATCAAGGTATTACAAACATGTATTACAAGAACTTTTGAGTTACAACCTCTGATTCCTTTATATTTTATTCATTTCCTCTTTCATTCTCTCTCCATTCATTTTCCTTCAGTAACTCTCACCAGGTGCCTGAATAATTCTTTCTTGTCATTCAAGTGTTAATCAGACCTCATTTTTAATGTGAAGCCCAAACTGACACTAAAGCTGGGTGACTTTCCCTCATGTTCCTATGGAAGTACATACTTCCTTATTCTTATCATTAGTGGTCTGTTTATCTCCTGCGACACGGGGGCTTGTGTTTCATTCATGTTGTGTCTCCAGCACCCAGGACAGTGCCTGATACTGTATTCAAGAAATACATGTTGAATGAAAGAAAGTAGAAAAGAGGACACTTCTCTCTGTATCTTGATCTTCCTGATAAAATACGGCTTTGGGCATACCAGCAGCTTGGAACTAGGAACTCTGAAAGAAAAAGCTCTCTTTAAGCATCCTCAGCAAAAAATGTGAACGGAGGTTCTCAGCTCTTTAGTTGCAGATAATATGAGAGACAGGAAGTATACTGTGTGATTTTTCAGATCCCAGCTGGGGCTGGCAATGCAAAAACTTACAGAAAATAATTTTGCTATTTGTAAACTGAAGGAATGTGATACAGAAATAAATGAGGAAGAATAAATATGGAACTACACAATGCAGTGTTTACAGTCAATTTTGGGAAGATAACTGCCCTGTAAAAAGTATGATGATACATAAGGGATAAAGCCATTCATTTTTCTCCTCACAAGAGAACTCAAGTCCAGGGCTATTGCATACCTTAAATGAAATCTGCTCACCCAAGCTTTTTGAAAAATTTTTTTTTGTTTAGTTTATGTGAATATTCCTTTTGCCTTATTCATGAACTCATGTGGTATAGTTATCCTTCCTAAGGGAACCGTGGCTTGATTTCATCACCAGAAATAAACTGAATTCAGATATAGTTGGGAATAAAAATGCACAGTACTTTCCAAACTGTGACGACTTAGTATAGTGCTTACAGGAAAACATGAAATCTTGAGACTTATATTTTATAACATATGAATTTATATTCCACTTAGGCTACCACAAATTTGAAGACTTAAGTGTTTTTGAGATTTGTTTTAAACCTGATCCATCTTAAGTTCTAATAATGAGTATATAGTAACCTCTTTCATTTATAAATAAGCTGTACTATACAAGGACTTCCACTGCTGTCTATAAGTTAGGCTTTATGAGCGCAGGGTCTCTAGGATGCGGGTCCTGTCCCACCCACTTCTGTGGCCTCAGCTCCCAGCCCAGAGACTGGTACACAAAGGAGCTCAATATGTGTCTGTAGACTCAGTGAATGAAGTCTTTAATTGTGCAGTGTTTGTGCATCACAGTGGATTCTTGCTGGGATTATCATGGTACCTGTAGTGGTCTGCTTAACTTCCACCCCAGAAATAAACACGGGTTATATTTCTAGGAAGTATTTAGGTCGAAGGCTCTTCCTCAGTCTCTGGTCTCTGTGGAGGGTACTGTGCCTATCCTACGACCACTGGCTTCAGCCTACTTAGAGAGATCTGTACCCCTCAGGGATAAAGAAAGCAGATGCTGTAAGGCTCTCTGAGGATATCTCAAAAGCTAAATGATACTTTCAACAGCTGCCTGTATTTTCTCTCCTCTGCCCTTCTCCAAGCTTGTCTTCCTAGCTTAGTTCCTCCTCATGCCTTCAGCATAGGTTCTGACTTCTCTGCAGAAGCAGAAGGCATGTGTATGTCTCTTGCCTTTTTTTTTTTTTTGACTTAGGATACTCTCTGGCATTTTGTCCCCTCCTCTGTACTTCTGCTGTAGCATCTTGGTGCCTCTGTTGTCCTCTTTCTCCTTTGTTTGGGCTCCGTGTTTTTCTTTCTGTTCATCTCCATCCGCTGTTCCATCCACCAGATCCTTCAATGCTCTGTTCTTCTTGTTGTTCAGTCACTAAGTCATGTCTGACCCTTTGCCGCCCCGTGGTCTGCAGCACGCTAGGCTTCGCTCTCTTTCACTGTCTCCTGGAATTTGCTCAAGCTCATGTCCATTGAGTCAGTGATGCCATCCGACCATCTTATCCTCTGTTGCTCTGTTCTTACTGTCTCCAGCCCCCTTTAAAGTCAGCTTCTAGTTCCCAGTGTCTTCTAATGAAGCACATTGAATTTGTGTTGTAGCCCTTTTAATACACTTTTGCTGGTTTTATAATATAAAATACATTTACTTAAAAAAAATCAGTGTTCATCTATTTCATCTACCTGTAAAAAATACTTCATAAATCTCCATTTATATTTGATCCTCTATAGTGGTGGTGGCTGCTCTAGTCTTAAGTTTTAACTCCTCCTAATGCATCCTCATTATTTTGAAAAGGTGACGTCTTATTACTTTTTCTTTGAGAAAGGTCACATTAAGAGGAGTTTCTTTGAAGTGGATAATCCAGTTTTTAAAAAATAGTTATACAGGTTATAGAACTGGTTATAAAACCAGTTATACAGATTATATCTGAGATACCAGTGCAATTTTCTGAGATTTAATTACTATTCTAAATCAGTGTCTGGAATGCTTTATGTGTGGGTTAAGGGAAGAGACCATTGAAATCTTGGTTGGTGCAAGGATTTATGGGTGTGTAAGACACAGGGAGTTTATTACTGCCGCTATATCTGAGGTGGATGCTTTCGGAAGCAGAATTTCTGGCCAAAAGCTACATCACACACTCTGGCAAATATGCTTCCTTATTTTTGTCTCTTGGTCCTTCAGTCCAAATGAATCCAAATTAATTGCATTTTTATTGATTTTATTCGTTTGGCTTGGCAGGGTCATCAGAAGGGAATCATTTTTATTTTTATCTTCCTTTTGAGATGTGTCTCAAGGCCACTTATAAAATAAAAGGCACCAGAGAAGTGGAAGTCAAGATCTCATTCTAAAGTCCTGAGTGGTAAACAGGGATTTAGACAGAAGCTGCATCCAGGGGACAGGTGTGCTCACGATGCTGCATCTCTCTTATAACAGCCATGCATGGACGGAGGGCTGGCTTAGCTCCTCACTTATTTTCCCCTCCTAGAATATGTGTGAATAGATTTCCTATCTCAAACCGCTTGGGCTTATCCAAACCTTCCTGGGCTTTCTTTGTTTTCATTCCTTTATCTTTATTGAAACCTGGTGGGAAAAAGTGAATAAAAATGATAGTGAAGATTTAAAAACTTGATACATGCTAAGAGTCAATGAATATGAAACAACGAATTATTATTAAAAGTAGATAAGAGAAAAAGATTGGAGAGTGCCTCTAGAACTTTAAGCAAGGGAGTGGGATGAAGGTTAGGCTAGTAAATGAATGACTGGAGAGAAAAGATTTGGAAATTATTTAAGTGGGAAAGTACAGAGGCCAGAGAAAAGTCATCTTGCTGCTTTCGTGGGGAAGTGAGGAAAACACAAGGGTGCCTGTTTAGACTAAGGAGAATGTGCTTGTAGGAGGGGGAGAGAGAGAGGGAGGGAGAGAGGGGGAGAGAGAGGCAGAATGGTGGTAGAATGTCAGTATATACACAGAAAAAAATGCATGGGAAATAACAGTCTTTTTTTTTTTTTCTTTCTACTTAATTTTTGTTTCGAGTAGACCAAGTAAGAATTGACACTTCTGGCAAAGGTAGAAGAAATTAGAGAACAGTGCTAGGGCCAGCAGAGATGCTCAAAATAGTCTCATCTAACTCTTTGGCCATCTAGCTAGCATCTCAGTTGAGTCCACCTTAACTTGTCGTCCTCAGTGCATGTCCTGAGATAAAGATCTGTGCAAATACTCGGAAGTGTGCCCAGGGAAACTGAGATGGGGACTAGGGAGTGGGGGCACCAAGGGAGGGAGGTTGAACAAGACTGTGGGAGTAAAATTCCAGAGGCAGAGCCAGTCCCTTAAGGGACTTGAAGCCAGGATGGTTATATCTCAGAATGTTCTGATGACGAACAAGGGAGCTTTGATGTTTATATGCCTAAACCTGTGGTTCTCAACCTTAGATGATTCACTCCCCAGGCAACATCTGACAATGTTTGGAGACATTTGATTGCCACACTGGGGGTAAGGTGAGTGCCACGATGTTCAGTGTCAGCTGCAGATTCATAGTCTCTGAAGGAAAGAATTCATTCTGGGCCCAAAAGACCACAGTCGCTCAGGTCTTTGTAGCAGAGTGACTGCAGCCATGAAATTAAAAGACGCTTACTCCTTGGAAGGAAAGTTATGACCAACCTAGACCGCATATTAAAAAGGAGAGACATTACTTTGCCAACAAAGGTCCGTCTAGTCGAGGCTATGGTTTTTCCAGTGGTCATGTATGAATGTGAGAGTTGGACTGTGAAGAAAGCTGAGTGCCAAAGAATTGATGCTTTTGAACTGTGGTGCTGGAGAAGACTCTTGAGAGTCCCTTGGACTGTAAGGAGATCCAACCAGTCCATTCTAAAGGAGATCAGTCCTGGGTGTTCTTTGGAAGGAATGATGCTGAAGCTGAAACTCCAGTACTTTGGCCACCTCATATGAAGAGTTGACTCATTGGAAAAGACTCTGATGCTGGGAGGAATTGGGGGCAAGAGGAGAAGGGGACGGCAGAGGATGAGATGGCTGGATGGCATCACTGACTTGACGGATGTGAGTTTGAGTCAACTCCGGAGTTGGTGCTGGACAGGGAGGCCTGGGGTGGTGCGATTCATGGGGTCACAAAGAGTCGGACATGACTGAGCGACTGAACTGAACAGTTTTATTTAAAGTTAAGAAGTAACAGAGACAGCTTCTGGCATGGACATTAGAAGGGGATAGAAGAAACCCACGTATGGTCTCCAAGACATCTTCTTATGTATCTTTTGACCTGTTACTGAAAATAGGTTTTGGACAGTTAACATTAGGTTAGTTTGTTTTCCTTTGATCTTATAAAGAAGGTTGGTTTCCTGACAACATTAAAGAAACTAGTTCTTATGGCTCTGGATGTTATCAATTAACCAGTTTCTTAGCTCTGGCTTCTGTTGTGGGTAAAACAGTCCTAAATTCCAAGCAGCCATAAATTCCAAATGGTCATAAATTCCCAGGACATGGATGACTTCATGACAGCCCATGGACTCCTTACCAACCTGTGTAAGGAATGCTATCAGGTGGTACTGGTACCCAGTGGATAGAAGTCAGGGATGCTAAGCATCCTACAATACATAGGATAGACCCCTCCAACCCCACCATAAATGAATATTTGACTGCAAGTGTCAATCATGCTGGGGTTGAGAAACTCTGATCTATGCCTGTAAGTCATTGGTTCAGGGATACTACCAAGATGGACACTTAGGGTCCCACAAAGACTTTCTGGCAGTCTGAGGGCACCAGGTGCCATCTATCAGTAGTGAAAACCCACCAAGACTCTGTGATGAAGATGGCAAAGAAATCAAAGGGAGCATGGGTGGAGCTCGGACAGCATGCGCTACAGAAGCCTGGCTAACAATACCTCTGTCTCTTCCAATCTCACAACCGTTTCTATCTCAACAGTCATCTGGGTTAATACATTGGGACTGCAGACACTGTCTTTCTTGATCTTTGTCATTCTGTAACCAGGAATCGAAACGTACAAAACCATATCATTGGGTTGGATACATAGCTTGAGACACCTGCCTCAGTGCCAAGGCAGAATGCTTTTTGACATTCTCTTTCTGACTTAAATAATGAGCCGCATTTTCACTCATCTTTTGCTCCAAGGCCAGGCTAATATCTCCTGAAAGTATTCTAAATTGATACTCAGTAGCTTTCTAAGGTCATTTAAATCCCTAATGAAAAGTCACTCAAGGCCATAGTACAAAATAAATACATTGTTATTGATCATGCAATAAGGTATTAGGCTAATTTAATAAGGCTTCTCCCTGAGATGTACTTAATTCACCAGTAGAGTCATTTCTCAGTCATCAGAGATCCTGCTGTTTTTTCATGGCCTAGAAATAGTCATCTCTGATTTGTCCTGCTCCATGTTTCCACCTGGATATACCAGGAGGCCTCATTCCTGTTAAACTTCTTTTCCCTGTCGGCAAAGTACAGTGACAGAGTAAGGATTCATTACTCTTGAAATGACCCTTTCCACAATATCCTCTTTTTATCTCCTTAATCAGCAAAGTGGTGCTCTGAGGACTGGCGGGTTCACTGCCTCGAGGCACATTTATTACCAAGACACAAGCTGAATAATTGTGTATTTACCAACTTCAATTGAACCTCACAACTTAGCTGTCTCTTTCAACAAGGTGAGAAATAAGACCAAGGTGCTCCTCTCCCTGTAGCTCATCAATAACTATTTTCTCTCAACCAGAACTATTTGCATCATCGCCCTGGCCTGCATGGTCTGTTTTCGCACGCAGTTTTTATCTTCAAAAGAAAAAGTTTTTGTGGCCATGGTCAAAGCTGTAAATCAACAAAAAATAGAACAAAGGAAGGTAATATTCCTTCCCCCACAAAAAAGTGCCTGTTTATGTGCAAGGGAGGAGGGGATGTATTTATTTATTTCTGTACAGATGAACTGACTAATGACATGCCTCAGGTCAATACTGGGCTTCCCTGGTGACTCAGTTGTAAAGAATCTGCCTGAAGTGCAGGAGACGCAGGAGAGTGGGTTCTATCCCTGGGTCCAGAAGATCCCCTGGATGGGGAAATGGCAACCAACTCTAGTATTGTTGCCAGAGAAATCCCATGGACAGAGGAGCCTGGTGGGCTATATTCCATAGGGTCACAAAGAGTCGGACACAAATGAGAACACACACACACACACACACACATAAACACACAAACACACAAACAACTTAAGCAAGCTCCATATATCATTAGTATGATATCAATACTAATATTGATATTTCATATGAGATATCAATATATCTTGTATGAAACATATATTTAAAATTATAGTAAAAATACGATATTAAAAAAAACAGTTGTGTACTTGGACCTAGCAATTCCTAAGGAAATAATAGAAATGTGCAGAGAAATATGTATAGGTGGATTTATTGCAGCATTGCTTTCAATTGAAAATAAAAATAGCTGGAATGCCCATTAATAGATGATTGTTGTGAATTCATACAGTGAAAATTAAATGTACGTATAAAGGATAAGGTAGGTGAGTCTATGGCTGTTGACATGGAAAGGTGTCCATTATGTATTGTCAAGTGAAAAGAGAGAATTAAAAAATTTTTTTTGTAACTTTAAGCTTTTTATTTTATATTGGAGTATAGCTGATTAACAATGTTGTTGTAGTTTCAGGTGAACAGTGAATGGACTCAGCCACACATATATACATGTAACCATTCACCCCCAAATCCCTCTCCCATACAGGCTGCCACATAACATTGAGAAGAGTTCCATGTGCTACACAATAGGTCTTTGTTGGTTATCCATTTAAAATATAGCAGTGTGTACTTGCCCTTCCCAAAGTTTCTAACTAGAAGAGAATTTTAAAGATCACCTGTATAGACAGTTCCCAGGTTTGATCATCACATTGCGTGATGGGTCACACTGTTTTGCTTTAGATAATCTGGACTTTGCAGTCATTGAGTGATTCATCCAGGTGCTCTGATGACACAAAACCAGACTGGAGTCTCACAGTAAACTCTCCTACTTCAAGAGCACTGACTACCAGAGAAGAAGCTCCTTTTATGAACTCAGAAAGTGAAAGGACAGCATGCAAACCCTACAGACACTACCACCTACCCATTCAACACTTCACCTGCAGTTTTAGGAAAACCTCTGCAATGCAGGAGACCTGGCCTTTATCCCTAGTTGGAAAGATCCACTGGAGAAAGACATGACAACCTACTCCAGTATTCTTACCTGGAGAATTCCATTGAGAGAGGTCCCTGATGGGCTACAGTCCATGAGGTCGCAAAGAGTTGGACACGACTGAGCGACTAACACTTTCATTTTCACTATACACTTTTACTCTTTTATTTCCCTGATCGAGTCAGAGTCGTCAGCAGCACAGAAAGTAACCTCTATTTTAGAAAGACTAGAGGAGAGCTTCCCAGTAGGAGGAGTTGAACCAGGAGAACTCTGTCATCACCCCAATCAATTTTCCCTGTTGTCACCAGCAACCCCAGACTGGCAAAGACAAATTTTTTCTCTGAATTCATTCATCATCAAAGTTCTAAATGATGCATAGGATTCTGGGGCCAGCCCTCCAGGCTTAAATGTTACAGTCAGAGGCAGGGCAGATGTCTTTCACCTCAAGAGTGTGAGAGAACCACAGGCTATGGGTTCTTGCATTTTTTTGTTTGGAAGGCTGCACAAACTTACCTTTGAAAAGGCTTTCACAGTCCCCCACTGTGAATAGAACTTCTGTAACTCTGAAGCTTCTGCAGCAAACCATACTGAATACATTTTTTCTCCACCTTGCTCTTCAAAGTTTGCCAGGAAAACTTAATAAAAGTCTATAAATGGTCTTATGAACAGAATTGAAAAAAGGAACTTAAAGATAGTTTCCCCAGTGGCTTTAGCATTTGAGCATCCTCCTGCAATGCAGGAGACATGGGTTTGATCCCTGGGTCAGGAAGATCCCCTGGAGAAGGAAATGGCAACCTACTTCAGTATTCTTGCCTGAGAAATCCCATGGACAGAGGAACCTGGTTGATTACAGTCCATGGGGTCACAAAGAATCAGACACAACTGAGTGACACACACACACACACAAACACACATATACAAGCATGGGGTGGTCCTCAGTGTTCAAGAAGATATCACAATAGTGTTTGTCTTTTACTTTAAAAAATGCTGGTATTTCTGAATTTCATCCTATCTTTTGAAAAATATATTTCCTGGAATTTGGTGAAAACAGAGTAGGACAGTTAATTAGACAAAATTAGGTATACCATTCTGCAGTATTTTTTGCAAATTTGGTGCTAGCCAATTTGTGTACTCTTTAAAATTCCTATGTTGAAACTCTCTCACTCTGTGATATTATTTGGAAATGGGGGTCTTTGGGAAGTAATTAGGTTCAGATGAGGTCATGAGGGTAAGACCTTACCATTAGATTAGTGCCTTTATAAGACGTGGCACCAGAAACCTTGCTTATTCTCTGTCTCTCTCTCTCTACCTGCAGGCACTGAGAAAAGGGCTTGTGAGGATATAGTGAAACCCTACTGGCACCCTGATTCTGAGTTTCTAGTCTCCAGAGCTGTGAGAAATAAGTTCTTGCTCTCTAAGGCCCCTAGATTGTGATATTTGTTGTAGAAACCTGAGCTGACGAAGACAGGACTCTGATCACTTAGTCATATTTCTGCCTATTGAGTGAACTTTCAGTCAATACTTTCTTTATTATGCTAAGAAGATTTTACTTTCGGTTCCAATAGACCAATTTGAAAACCAGCCTTGTATTGGCAGTGTCAATATAACTGTAGAACCGTGGCCCAGTGAGAGAGGGCTTTAGATAGTCATTATGGCAATTATTCCTAACCTTGGCTCCCATTGCATATATACTCCCTACTCAGAAAATTCCTTCATCCTTTACTGTCAGTTCAGTTAGTTCAGTTGCTCAGTCATGTCTGACTCTTTGTGACCCCATGAATTGCAGCACACCAGGCCTCCCTGTCCATCCCAACCCCCGGAGTTCACTCAGACACGTCCATTGAGTCCGTGATGCCATCCAGCCATCTCATCCTCTGTTGTCCCCTTCTCCTCCTGCCCCCAATCCCTCCCAGCATCAGAGTCTTTTTCCAATGAGTCAACTCTTCGCATGAGGTGGCCAAAGTACTGGAGTTTCAGCTTTAGCATCATTCCTTCCAAAGAAATCCCAGGGCTGATATCCTTCAGAATGGACTGGTTGGATCTCCTTGCAGTCCAAGAGACTCTCAAGAATCTTCTCCAACACCACAGTTCAAAAGCATCAATTCTTTGGTGCTCAGCCTTCTTCACAGTCCAACTCTCACATCCATACATGACCACTGGAAAAACCATAGCCTTAACTAGACGGACCTTATGTCTGAATGCATCTTAGTTTTCTAGCTCAGTTAGTCCATCAATGTATTTTGAAACATGTGACCACAGTAGTTTGCCTTTGTCTAGAAAACAAGGACTTAACAATCATCTCTAATAAAAACTTAGCAACACTGAAAATTTGTTCTAAGAAGAAACTTGATAGCCCTAAATAATTTTATTATTAGGAAATGAAAAGCAAAGAAACTTTGTACTCATGGGATAAAGTGAAGTATTAGTTACTCAGGTGTGTCTGACTCTTTATGACCAGGCTCCTCTGTCCATGGAATTCTCCAGGCAAGAATACTGGAGTGGGTAGCCATTCTCTAATCCAGACCCAGGAATTGAACCTGGCTCTCCTGCACTGCAGGCAGATTCTTTACCATCTGAGCAACCAGGGAAACTCATGGGGTAAGGAAAAGGACAAAAGGAAATGACAAGACGAAGGATGGAACAGAAAACAGAACAAATCAACAACAACAACAAAAAAGAAAATTCAAATACCTGGTTCTTTGAAAAGACCAATGAAAATGATAAACTTTTTTGAGTGATTCAGGATAAAAAAATGCAAACAGGTATGTGCAATGCCACAAATAAGAGATGTGACATGAACACAAATACAGGTAGGTGGATTTTCAAGTGTTATAAGCAACTACTACATCCAACTTCATGGTGGTAAATTTGAAAATCTAGACATTTCTTAGCAAATATTGATCACAGAAATTAACTCAACAGGAAGTGGAACATTTGAATTGTCTGATAAATCTAAGGAATACTGATGCCTGAGAAAAGAACTATCATAAAAGAGCTACCAGGACAAGATGGGGTTCCAGCTGAGTTATATCTCACCTTAAAGAATAGACGGTAGCTGTGTAATTGAACTTATTCCAAGTTATAGAAAAGATTAAGCCTCGTAAAATATATAAATCCACAATAACTTTTTAAAATATAAAAATCTGAGAGATTATGAAAGATGACCATAAGTTAATCTCTTATAAAAATCTAAAGGATAGACTTCTAAACAAGATGTGGATGAATTTTTGTATGTTTAATTTCTGATGGGGGGCTTCCAGGTGGCTCAGCAGTAAAGAATCTGCCAGTCAATGCAGGAGATGGGGATTCTATTCCTGGGTCAGGAAGATCCCCTGGAGGAGGAAATGGCAACCATCTGCAGTATTCTTGCCTGGGAAATCTGATGGACAGAGGAGGCTGGTGGGCTATAGTCCATGGGGTTGAAAGGAGTTGGACATAACTGAGCATGCATGCACGTGCTTAATTTCTAGAATGTAAGAGTAATTCAATATTAGAAAAAAGCTGATATGTAATACATTAATAAATTAAGAGAAAATCTTATAAGACACTGATAGGCATTTAATAAAATTATTAAACCAACATTTAATAAAAACACTAAATAAAATAAGAATAGTAGGAGAAAACAATAGTAAATGAAGCAATTGACAAACAACTAATCTCAAAAATATACAAACAACTTATGCAGCTCAACTCCAGAAAAATAAACGACCCAATCAAAAAATGGGCCAAAGAACGAAATAGACATTTCTCCAAAAAAGACATACGGATGGCTAACAAACACATGAAAAGATGCTCAACATCACTCATTATCACAATGACGTACCATTTCACACCAGTCAGAATGGCTGTGATCCAAAAGTCTACAAGCAGTAAATGCTGGAGAGGGTGTGGAGAAAAGGGAACCCTCTTACACTGTTGGTGGGAATGCAAACTAGTACAGCCATTATGGAGAACAGTGTGGAGATTCCTTAAAAAATTGCAAATAGAACTGCCTTATGACCCAGCAATCCCACTGCTGGGCATACACACCGAGGAAACCAGAATTGAAAGAAACACATGTACCCCAATGTTCATTGCAGCACTGTTTATAATAGCCAGGACATGGAAACAATCTAGATGTCCATCAGCAGATGAATGGAAAAGAAAGCAGTGGTACATATACACAGTGAAGTATTACTCAGCCATTAAAAGGAATACATTTGAATCAGTTCTAATGAGATGGATGAAACTGGAGCTGATTATACAGAGTGAAGTAAGCCAGAAAGAAAAACACCAATACAGTATACTGACACATATATATGGAATTTAGAAAGATGGTAATGATGACCCTGTATGCAAGACAGCAAAAGAGACACAGATGTATAGAACGGACTTCTGAACTCTGAGGGAGAGGGCAAGGGTGGGATGAATTGGGAGAATGGCATTGAAACATGTATACTATCATGTAAGAAACGAAGCACCAGTCTATGTTCGATACAGGATACAGGATGCTTGGGGCTGGTGCATGGGGATGATCCAGAGAGACATTGTGGCGTGGGAGGTGGGAGGGGGGTTCAGGATTGGGAGCTCGTATACACCCGTGGCAGATTCATGTCAATGTATGGCAAAACCAATACAGTATTGTAAAATAAAATAAAAATAAAAATAAAAAGAATAGTAGGAAACTAAATATACCAAAGCCTATTTGCTTTTAAAAAACAACCATTATTCTAAACATTTAGACCAATATTTTCCTTATTATGCTAAGATTAACTTAAAATTAGCAACTAGGTAGATGTGCTGGGAGTCATTCTCACATAGTACAATCCTGAAGTGTCTTCAGAATTGTAGAAGATTCTTATTCAGAATAAGAAAAGAATAAGAAAATACTTGCAATAAAGATTAAAAATAGTTATAATTATTTTTGTTACTATAAAAGTGAACCCAGAAAACCTAAGAAACTCTAGTAAAATGATCCTATTTATAGCAATATAATTTATAAGTTGACTGAGTATAAGATAAATTTATAGAAATCAATAGCTTTTCTCTATTCTAAAAATTAAAACCTAAAAGAGAAAAAAATTAATTTACAATGCTAACTAAAACAGTAAAATATTAGAGAATGCCTTTAACAAATAAGGCCAAGATCTGTATTAATTAGACCATCTAGAAATAATGGAAGGCCATAGAACAAGATCTGAACAAATTAGAAGTTTCATCATGTACTTGGCTGGAAAAATTTAATGTCATATAAACTGATTCTCACAAAATTGAACTGTACATTTAGTACAACTCCAGTAAACATAATAACAGCTTTTCTGTGAGCTATGAGAATTAGATATAAAATTATTTAAAATTTTACGTGGAAGAATAAATGTATGAGAACAGACAAGCAAAATTAAAAAAAGAATAGTGAGAGAGAGAAGTGTTAATAGACATTATGATATACTAAAAGAATCACTCTAATAGAATATGATTTTTCATAGGAATAGACAAAAAGTCCTGTGGGACAGAATTAAGAATACAGAGCTATGACTCTTATTAAAATTGTACATATATTTAATATCTGAAAGAAATGGCATAGTTAACAAATGATGCTAGTGCAACTAGAATAAAATTGGAATAAAATTGAATTATTCTTACATCATATATAAAAAATAAATTTCTGATGGATTAAAGACATAAATGTAAAACATAAAGTAATAAAATCCTTCAAAAAATGTAGTGAAATACAGATTTTGCTTTCATAGTGTTTCTTCAATCAACAACTTAACCATGATGGCCCTTCAAATGTTATATCACTTTTCTCACCCCAAAACATGAAACATAACTAACATAGGTGATACTTCAACATTATGGCATTAGGCAGAACACCATTTACTTGACACAGTAATTTTCAGTCAAAGACATCAGGTATGACAGATTTGAATCCTGCTTCTTGTTTGGATGGACCCAAAATATTTTGCCTTGCATACACCCATCAGAGAAGAAGGATGAAGAGGTGGTATTTTCTACATATTTTCAATCTGTTATGTATATATATTAATATTATTTACACATTTAGAAATATTCTAGTTTCCCCTTGATGTTTATCTAAAGGTGCTTTTCTGGGCAATTTGAATATAAGACAATTACGAACCTCCCAAAAGTTTTAAATATTGGTGAATACAATGGGAAAGAAAGGAAAAAACAGTCTAAAACATACATACATTTTATGTGTGAACTATACTTTCAAATTGTTTATTATTTTAATAATTGAATGATTTTTTTTTTTTTTGGGCTGTGTAGCTTGTGGGAACTCAGTTCCCTGACTAGGGATTGGACTGGGGCCATTGCAGTGAAAGCTCAGAATCCTAACCACTACCCTGGAACTCACTTGTTTACTATTTACATATACTTGTTTTCACTGTTTAATGAATATATTATTCTGTGAATAAATAGAACAATATTGAGTATTTCCCGAGTTGCAATAAAATATCAAATTTCAAATCCTAAAAGATGATGCTGTTAAAGTGTTGCACTCAATATTCTAGCAAATTTGGAAAACTCACCAGTGGCCACAGGACTGGAAAAGGCCAGTTTTCATTCTGATCCTGAAGAAAGACAATGCTAAAGAATGCTCAAACTACTGCACAGTTGCACTGATCTCTCACACTAGCAAAGTAATGCCCCAAATTCTCTAAGCTAGGCTTCAACAGTACATGAACTGAGAACTTCTGGATGTTCAAGCTGGTTTTAGAAAAGGCAGAGGAACCAGAGATCAACTTGTCAACATCCATTGGATCATAGAAAAAGCAAGAGAGTTCCAGAAAAATATCTATCTTTTGCTTCATCGACTACACCAAAGCCTTTGACTGTGTGGATCACAACAAACTGGAAAATTCTGAAAGAGATGGGAATACCAGACCACCTGACCTGCCTCCCAAGAAATCTGTATGCAGGTCTAGAAGCAACAGTTAGAACTGGACATGGAACTATAGACTGGTTCCAGATCGGGAAAGGAGTATGTCAAGGCAGTGTATTGTCATCCTGCTTATTTAACTTATGTGCAGAGTACATGATGCGAAATGCCAGACTGGAGGAAGCACAAGCTGGAATCAAGATTGCTGGGGGAAATATCAATAACCTCAGATATGCAGATGATACCACCCTTATGGCAGAGAGTGAAGAAGAGCTAAAGAGACTCTTGATTAAAATGAAAGAGGAGAGTGAAAAAGCTGACTTAAAATTCAGCATTCAAAAAGTGAAGATCATGGCATCTGGTCTCATTACTTCATGGCAAATAGATGGGGAAACAGTGGAAACAGTGACAACTTTATTTTCTTGGGCTCCAAAATCAGTGTAGATGGTGACGGCAGTCATGAAATTAAAAGACACTTGCTCCTTGGAAAGAAAGCTATGACGAGAAAGCTATAAAAAACACAGACATTTGCCAACAAAGGTCCATCTAGTCAAAGCTATCATTTTTCCAGTAGTCATGCATAGATGTGAGAGTTGGACCATAAAGAAAGAAGAGTGCTGAAGAATTGATGCTTTTGAACTGTGGTGTTGTAGAGACTCTTGAGAGTTCCTTGGACTGCAGGAGATCAAACCAGTCCATTCTAAAGGAAATCAATATTGAATATTCATCTGAAGGACTGATGTTGAATCTGAAGTCCGAATACTTTGGCCACCTGATGCGAAGAGCTGACTCATTGGAAAAGACCCTGATGCTGGGAAAGATTGAGGGCAGGAGGAGAAGGGGATGACAGAGGATGAGATAGCTGGATGGCATCACTGACTCAATGGACAGGAGTTTGAGCAAGCTCTGAGAGATGGTGAAGGACTGGTGTGCTGCATTTCATGGGGTAGAAAAATGTTGGACATAACTGAGTGACTGAACTGCAACAGCAGTGAAAGAATACATGCTCCAAGTTTACATTAACTCATCACTTTTTCAACAATAAGTTAAAAACAAAGCAAGTGACTATCAATAGGGAAATCGTTGAATTTTCACAGTCATAGCATGAAGATTATTCAGCCTATGTTGAATTTAAAGCTGTATCAGTTGACCTGAAGAAATTGCCATACAGTATTGTGGAATGAAAAACCATGATGCAAAAGAATGTGCATGATGCAATCTCATTTTTTTGGTAGAGCCTTATATGTATGTAGCCCACAGGTCGCAAAGAGTCGGACACGACTGAGCAACTTCACTTTCACTTTATATGTATGTAACACTAATATTTATGTGCCAATATGTACGCATGTGGGCTTCCCAAGTGGTGCTAGTGGTAAAGAACCCGCTTGCCAATGCAGGAGCCATAAGAGACACTGATTTGATCCCTGGGTCAGGAAGATCCCCTGGAGGAGGGCATGGCAACCCACTCTGTTGTTCTTGCCTGGAGAATCCCATGGACAGAGGAACCTGGTGGGTTATAGTCTGTAGCGTTGCAAAGAGTCAGACATGACTGAAGTGGCTTAGCATGCATGCACACACATATACATATATGTATATGCACATATACACACATTTACACATGTTTATATTTGATTAAATTTACACAGAGAAAAATACATATGACACACTCTAGGTTGTTCACATAAGTTAATTGAGAATAAGGCTGAAAGTGAAAGTTGTTCAGTCGTGTCCAGCTCTTTGTGACCCCATGGACTTTACACTCTGTGGAATTCTCCAGGCCAGAACTGGAGTGGGTAGCCTTTCCCTTCTCCAGGGGATCTTCCCAACCCAGGGGTCAAACCCAGGTCTCCCACATTGCAGGCCGATCTTTACCAACTGAGCTATGAGAGAAGCCCCTGAGAATAAGCTAAATGTTTTAAAAAAGCATCTGTGATGTATAGCAAAAATGCCTCCATTGGTAGTTAATGACAATGCTGACTTAACCAGTTTAAACGAGTATATATGTATTATGTCATTTAGGGTAGACCCAGTTTGATTAATTCCAGGGATAAATTATATTTTCAAGGGAAAAGGTACCTTTCGTATTCTGTCATCCTCAGGATGTCAGCTTTGTTCTTGACTATCTCTTGCTGAGGCCACAAGATGATAGTCAAAACTCCAAGCACCACAGGCAGTCATAACCATGTCTATGGTTTATGTTTATTTTTTGAAATGAAAAACTCATCCCCAAAGCCTGCCCCAACACCAGTGACCCACAAGGACTATGGAATGTCCAGAACTGGTTTTACCGAGCAGATTTACCCTGAGGCTTTCATTGCCATTTCTGAAGAGTGGACCCCTGAATAAAACTAGGTTAGGGTTTATGAGGAAGCAGAGAGAAATGGCTATTAGGCAACCAATAGTGCCTGCTACCTATGATCTAGTATGATACATAGTGATGTAGAAATATATGTGCTTGTATATTGTATGAGGACATTCATACAACTAAATTTTGAAAGGAGAGCAAATGTCCTCACCGAGAAAAATGATAGCATCTGTTCAGTGTATAATTTTAGAAATGCAGTACAAGGGCTTCTATTTAGAGCTTTCAAATTTTAACCTAGATGGAGAAAATTTGCTAGAAAACATGTAACTCCACCACTATGACAAAGAATGCAATGTTTTTGTGTTACTTAACTGTGTAAGAGGTTAACCTTTTGCTCCGCCCCCAAACAAGCAAGCCATTAATCTTTAAACAGTACAGATGGTTTCCCCTTTCCTTCTTTTAAAATCTATTTAAAGAAAGTCTTGGTAGGATTATGCTTTGTGAACCTATTGTGTTGACTTTAAAGATAAGAGCTCTTAAGGATTTTTAAACCATCAAACAGTATCCATCAGAACAAATAAATGAGAGATTGCTTTATTCTTTTCAGGCAGGATACATTCTGTGACCTATCTTTTTGGTGACCTACAAGGTTTTAGGAGAAGAGCTTCCAGAATTTTATTGGCAAAGCCACTATTAGAAGGACTTCCCCCTCTCTTCCAAGTTCTTTGGGGGTCAACCTTAAAGCAAGCATTAAGCGAATGGCTAATGGAATTAAGGGTATAATAATAGAAGGATATAGTGAGACAATTGTATTAACAAGAAATAAATCATGTTGAATGTAAGGTAAGTGTTTTTTAATTGATTGATGGGAAGAATGCGCCACAGGTTTTGTCGAGGACTAACAGCCATTTACCTCCCCATCTGCAGTAAAAAACCAAAAAGTAGAAAAAAAAAAAGAAAATTATGCAGTGGGAAGATAAATTATTCAGAGAAGATGGCCATTTTGTGCTGACATCACTAATGTGAAAAGGCATTAAATCTTTGACACTAGCTTTGTTCCTGAGGAGCTGTGGGCCTAAAACAGCATTTTGTATTAGAGAAAAAACTGAAATGCTATTCCTAAAGCTTTCCCCTGCAGCATGGCTTTCAAGGTAACTGGTTGTTGTTACTGTTTAGTCGCTAAGGCATGTCCAACTCTTTGCGACCCCATGGGCTATAGTGCCCCAAGCTTTTCTCTGTCCATGGGATTCTCTGGGCAAGAATGCTGGAATGGGTTGCCATTTCTCCAAAGGTGACTGGATACCCAAGGAAATGGCTGGTCCTATGCTTTCCAAGTTGAGTACCAATCTTACACTCTGAAAGCTAGCACCTCTATCTATGTTATTATAACAGACTATGAATATTTTTCATCCAGTTGGCAAAGCTTATGTGCCCTAATGTTGAGGATGTTGAGAGCTACATGGAATACATTAAAAATTTTTTTATTTTAATTAGAGGATAATTACTTCATGATATTGTGAAAATTTTTGCCATACACCAATATGAATTGACCATAGGCATACATTTGTCCCCTCCATCCTATACCCGTTCCTCCCTCCCACCCCATGCCTCCAAAGCGGGTGCTCTGTGACAACCTGGAAGACGTTTTAAGTACTACCAGATATAGAAAAACTTGATGTTGAATTTCAGAACTAAATATGTTTTATTATATGCTCACTGTTACCAAGTCCTTTTTCTGAGTTTAGCTCCTCTTATATCCTACCATAATCCTCTTTCTTCTCTGTTATTCTTACTACTTAGTTACTAGGAAAGCCCATTGCAGACTGTCAACACTCTAGAGACTACTTCTTGTGAGATGTGAGTGTCAAGAAGAGTGGGCTGATTCAACCTATCTGTGGACAAGGGGCTGTGCTTCTTGCAAGAATTGCTTTAAGAGTTACTTCAACTCTCTCCTCTTATTCCCATTACAATTTTTTTTGGACCTTGTTACTTTATTAACTAGATTTATCAACTTTAATCCTGGAAATTTATTCTCCAAATGTTAAAAATAACATGTAACATATATCAACAAAGAGATAAGTATCTCCAAACCTTAGAAGTTCTGGTTTTTTCAGGAAGATTTAAATTATTTGGTCTTTTTTTTTTTTTTTTCCCTCTCTTTTGGAAGGAAGTAGGGCTGACAATGACTAGACAGCTCCTATGAGTCAGGCACCAAGTTAAGTATTTTATAGACATTATTTAAAATATATTCCTCACAACCCTTCTTTGCAGTAAATATCATCATTTCACAGACAGGGAAACAAAGGTTTAGAGGGGTTAAGCTCAAATTGCTAATTAGAGGTAAAGGATGAGATTAAAACCCAGAAATGTGTGAGATTACAGAGCCTGCACTCTCTCTTCACACCAGACTGTGGCAGTTTTTTGAAGCTCTGGGAAATCTTGCAGTTGAATGGAATGTCTGACTGACAACCTCTGAAATTCTTCCAAGGGTAATTGTCATAGATTGAGTTCTCTGGAAGCAGATGTTAAGAAGTTTGAGATGCAAAATATTTATTAGGGTGAAAAAAATAAAGGAAAGGAAGCAGAACAGGGCAGAGGAAGTAGTCAAACCGCAATCCTAATCCAACAGTACTTTGGCCAACCCTGTGAGGAATTTCGGAGTAAACATTGCATCTGAGCATCCTGCAGTGGGTTGAAATGAGCGATCCTTTGTCTCATGGCCTTGCACACTCAGGCTGCCCCAGGAAGGGGGTGGCATCCTGCAAGGGGGTTTAAAACCTCCAGGAAGGAACTGAACAAGAGTCAGCAAGTCTTTCCTTTTTGGACAGCGTGTCTGTGTCTATCACACAACTAACTTCAGAGTCTCTATAATGGACCAGTAAATGGTTTCTTGAGAGTCTTTTGGACTGCAAGGAGATCAAACCAGTCCATCCTAAAGGAAATCAGTTCTGAATATTCATTAGAAGGACTGATGGTGAAGCTGAAACTCCAATGCTTTGGCCACCTGATGTGAAGAATGGACTAATTGGAAAAGACCCTGATGCTGGGAAAGACTGAAGGCAGGAGAAGGGGACAACAGAGGGTGAGATGGTTGGATGGCATCACTGACTTGATGGACATGAGTTTGAGCAAGCTCTGGGAGTTGGTGAAGGACAGGAAAGCCTGGCTTGCTGCAGTCCATGGGATCTCAAAGAGTCAGACACGACTGAGTGACTGAACTGAACTGAAATGGTTTCCTTTGTCACTGTTCAGATTGTGTTATCCAATGGAATAGAAGGAATATGACAGCGAATTTGAATAAAGAACTCAGGCTTGAATTCTTTACATACAGCCTTACTCATTTTCTCCTAAAAGAGTTGGACAGTTTTATTCTGATTTTGTGCCCAAAGACCCATTACTATTCCAACTATTCCTCCTGATGTCTATTCTTTCCATTGCAAAGACCAAGTTGACCAAATTTATCTTTGTTTGGCATTACTTGTATCTTCCACATTTTTTGAATACTCAATCCTCTTCTTGGCTAACTCAGTTCTCTGTATCTTTCATATATACTGATCTCAACACTAGTCTATAATTTTGTTCACTTGACTTTCATTCCTATTACATGTTTTAGCCAATAAGAACATTAATTTAAAAATATTCAGTCTTTTCCATAAATACATTTTATGTTATAGTGGTTTGTATATAATTAGGCATATCCATGTAGTTCTCTAGAGACATTTAATTATAAGTTCGTCTTCAGCCAGTATTATGCCCAGGTAATATGACGTAGTCTCTACAGATCTTCCTGTTGATAGTCTTTGCAAAATAATGCAAAAATCATACTTCTTCAAGATTCACCACTTGCTCCATCTAAACTACTATTTATTAGTACCTTCTAGAAATTTTGTTACTGTAGCACTTCATCGTATTTATCTTCAGTGACTTTTTGGTCAGTGTTCCCCTTGTCTAAAGTACCCATCAAGTGTGCATAAAGTTTGTTATTTCCCAGACAACGTTCTTCCAATGCTAATAATCTCATTGGCCGTCTTGATAATTCAAAATTCTGTCTAAAGAGTATGCTTCTTCTCCAATGTGTCTTCTTGGAATACACTTGTGGGAAGAAGGGCAGCTTTCCCTCTCCTTCTGGCTTCATTCTAGCTAAATTCTGAATTATATGAAAGTAATCATCCCAATCCATTCCCGTGGTAACAAATCACCTTTAAGACTAATGTAGCACTATATGATTCTGGTAGGATTCAGGTAGACAAAGAAAGGAATTAAAATGTATATAGTAATGGGGGGGAAAAAAAAAAAAACAACAAACTGATTCCAAAGGTAGAATTGACTCTTTGGTAGTGGAGGAAAGTTTTACTTCTGTTTGACTTTAGACCATGGTTTCTCAGCCTTATATTATTGACATTTTAGGCCCAGTAATTTTTTGGAGGGAAGGGAGGCTCTCCTCTACACTGTGGGCTGTATAGCAGCATCTCTGGCTTCTACCCATTAAATGCCAGCAGCACCACCCTCTTCAGCTGTGACAACCAAAAATGTGTCAAGAATTTTCAAATGCTGCCTGGGGAGCATGGCTGCCACAGACTGAAAACCACTGGTGTAGATTGTACTTCTAAAAAGCCTCTTGAGGAGGGTGAAAGAGGAGAGTGAAAAAGCCAGCCTAAAATTCAGCATTCAGAAAACTAAGATCATGGCATCCAGTCCCATCACTTAATGGCACATAGATGGGGAAAAAGTGGAAACAGTGACAGACTTTATTTTTGGGGGCTCCAAAATAACTTCAGATGGTGATTGCAGCCATGAAATTAAGACACTTGCTCCTTGGAAGAAAAGCTGTGACCAACCTAGACAGCATATTGAAAAGCAGAGCTATTACTTGGCTGAAAAGGCCTATACAGTCAAAGCTATGATTTTTCCAGTAGTCATGTATGGATGTGAGAGCTGGACCATAAAGAAGGCTGAGTGCCGAAGAATTGTTTGAATTGTGGTGCTGGAGAAGACTCTAGAGAGTCTCTTGGACAGCAAGAAGATCAAACCAGTCAATCCTAAAGGAAATCAACCCTGAATATTCATTGGAAGGACTGATGCTGAAGCTGAAGCTCAAATACCGTGGCCACCTGGTGTGAAGAGCCAACTCATTGGAAAAGACCCTGATGCTAGGAGAGACTGAGGGCAAGAGGAGAAGGGGACGACAGAGGATGAGGTGATTGGGTGGCATCACCAACTCAATGGACATGAGTTTAAGGAGAGAGAGACAGTGATGGTCAGAGAGATAGTGATGGTCAAGGAAGCCTGTTGTGCTGCAGTTCATGGTGTGACAGAGTCTGACATGACTTAATGACTGAATAGCAACAACAGCAAAAAGGGGAAGTTGTAGAGTGACTTGTGAAAGGAAGAACTTGGGGAGGAGTAGGGAGGTTCAAGTCTGACATATGGAGCATTGTCAATAGAGAGTTTCCTTTCTCTCATCAAGGTCTAAGTCTTAAGGTACCATTCCACTGGAAGTTAAAGAGAATATCCAAGTATACTAGACCTTTAATCTTTTCCTTCCCACACTGTAATTTTCTGAAATTTCCTTGACATTTTAATAAAGGTATTTGCATTTTCCTGAAAAATTAGCACAAGTTCTTGGAGACAGCCCAATTCAAATATGAGAAGGGACTCATGATTTTTTATTGGGAGAGGGGCACCCAATCCTAGACCAGTCAGCTATGATGAAAGTGAAAGTAGTTCAGTAGTGTCCAACTCTTTGCGGCACTATGGACTACACAATCCATGGAATTCTCCAGACCAGAATACTGGAGTGGGTAGCCTTTCTCTTCTCCAGGGGATCTTCCCAACCCAGGGATCAAACCCAGGTCTCCTGCATTGCAGGCAGATTCTTTACCAGCTGAACCATAAGGGAAACCCAAGAATACTAGATTGAGTAGTCTATCCCTTCTCCAGCAGATCTTCCTGACTGAGGAATTGAACCTGGGTCTCCTGTATTACAGGCAGATTCTTTACCAACTGAGCTATCAGGGAAGCCAGTCAGCTATGGTAAAGGGAAGTTACTGTTTGTATCAGGTCAGTTTCTATTGCAGCCGTGTGACTGAGAAGAAGGAGAAGCAGTTTTTGGAATAAATATAATAGTAAATTAAATTTATTGGCTTCCTTCTATATGTGAAGCACCATATTAATTGTGTACTTGTATCATTTCACTAAACTATCTTATGAAGAAGGTACTATTTTGAACTCCTTAAATTTATAAAGAGAAAACAAAGACTCAGAGATACTAGATACTTCACCTTGTTATTTAGGAAAGACATGGCAGAATTGAGATTTGAAGCCAGGCATCTTGACAACTTGGACTCTTGGGAGTCCCTTGGACAGCAAGGAGATCAAACCACTAGGGAATCAACCCTAAAGGGAAATCAATCCTGAATATTCATTGGAAGGACTGATGCTGAAACTCCAATAATTTGGCCACATGATGTTAAGAACTGACTCACTGGAAAAGACCCCGATGCTGAGAAAGATTGAAGGCAAAAGGAGAAGAGGGTGACAGAGGATAAGGTGGTTAGATAGCGTCACTGATTCAATGGACATGAATTTGGATAAACTCTGGGAGATAGTGAGGGACAGGGAGGTCGGGTGTGCTGCAGTCCATAGGATCCCAAAGAGTCAGACATTACTGAGCAACTGAATAGCAACAACAGCAACTTGGCATTACAGCCCCTGACCTGTCCCTACTCAACTAGACTCCTTTCCTGAAGGCAATGAGGTGGTGCTCACATATCCTGTAAGTGTCCATTATACTCACAAACCCCTCATCTTGGGTTTTGTTAAGAAAAGAAGTCCAACATTGTTTCAAATACACTAATAAATTCCAAAGAGAGCAAATCATTGAACACTTGCCCTCCTTAATTATAATGAACATCATGTACATGTATTAGACATGATATCTTTTGTTAAAAAATGAAATGCTAATACAGGTATTTGATTTTGTGTATGTACTAAGATTGTTGATATTTTCCCCAGAAATCTTGATTCCCGCTTGTGATTCTCCCAGCCTGGCATTTTGCATGATGTACTCTACATATAAGCTAAATAAAAAAGATGACAGTACTTGTTCTACTCCTTTCCCAGTTTTGAACTCCTTTCCCTTTCCTTGTCCAGTTCTAAATGTTGCTTCTGTTGCTTCCAGTTCTAAACCTGCATACAGGCTTCTCAGGAGGCAGGTAAGGTGATCTAGTAGTCCCATCTCTTTAAGAATTTTCCACAGTTTGCTGTGATCCACACAGTTAAAGGCTTCAATGCAGTCAATGAAGCAGAAGTAGGTGTTTTTCTGGAATTCCCTTGCTTTCTCCATGATCCAACAGGTGTTGGCAATTTGACCTCTGGTTCCTTTCAGTTCAGTTCAGTCACTCAGTCGTGTCCAACTCTTTGTTACCCCATGAATTGCAGCATGCCAGGNCAAAAAAACCCCACGCTCAAAAAACTTACTCAACTAATTTGGTAATGGGATTTAAAAATCTATTAACTTTCAGTGTGATTATAAATAACAAAAAATTTTTTAACTGAATTTAAATGAAAATGTAATCTTCATTCAAGGATATTTACTTGATGGAAGACAAAATAAAAAGTTCTTGATTACTATTCTACTTAGGTAGGATTTACTTTGCTGTATTCATTTTAATTTAAAAAGCTTAAAAATTTTTCAGGGACAGAGACAGAAAAAAAAAGCCACCGGTGATTTCAATTAATAATACCTTTAGCCTCAGAAACTTACTTAAGAATAATGGCTTTAAAACAGAAAAAAAAATATTGGTAAGTATTTTTTAGAGTCAGTTGTTAAGCTGTCATTCATCTAAGGTAAACAACAAGACTCTATTATCATTTAGAACCTATGGGTTATAACACATTTGAAGTATCCTTTTTTGCCCTACCATTTTGACTCCCTAAAACAAAAACCTGAGTCAGATAAAGTCTCTAGAACTAACTTCCAGTTTGTAAGAAACTCAGGCAGAAAGAAACTTGTTGAACATCACTGTCAGGATATAATCAATAAGATACAGGATGTGAAATATTCTTTATGAGGGGCTGCTTCTTTAAAAATAAAAACAGTAAGGAAACAATGAAAAACGAAAAAAAAAGAAAACCTACAGACTAAAAAAGAATGGATGCATCAACCTATCTGAAGAAACCAAATTATTTTTTTAAAAGATTGAAGACTTGGACAAATTGGGGCTTTTACTACTTAACATTAAGTAACTGACAACTTTTAAGGTATGATAAAGAAATTTTTTAAGAGTCCTTATCTTTTATAGGTCCACAGTCATATAAAATTATATGAAGTCAAGGTTTTCATACAAAAAATTTCAGGATTACTTAAAAATGAAAAAGATCAGCCAAGTACTAATAACTGTTACAGCTGACTAATAAGTATATACTACTCTACTTTTCTGTATGTCTAAAATGTTCCAAACTAAAGAACTGACATCAATTAATGGTGAACATCAGTCAAGTAGAGATGATGGGATTTATCAAGATTCCTAGTTTAGTAGCAATTTAAAAAAGATAAAGTTGAAATGAAGCAAAATTTAATATCCATTTCATAAAGCATGATTATCTTCAGAAACTAATTTTGNAACTGACATCAATTAATGGTGAACATCAGTCAAGTAGAGATGATGGGATTTATCAAGATTCCTAGTTTAGTAGCAATTTAAAAAAGATAAAGTTGAAATGAAGCAAAATTTAATATCCATTTCATAAAGCATGATTATCTTCAGAAACTAATTTTGGTTTACTACCTGTAAGAGGTTAAGAGACTTGTTAGTTTATCATAAACATGACAATTCAGAAAGATTAGAAAATACAGTACTATATAAGGCAGTATCTAAAGAATTCTAAGTATACATCATCCACCTGACAATATAAAATCACTTTAGTTAACTAGTACTTTACTTACATTTTCCATATAGTTTGGCTTAAAGCCCTCCTGCTGTCGCCTCAGCTCCTCCTGTTCTCTGTGTCGGATCATTTCCTCTTCACGACGACGGTGCTCTTCCTCATGCCTGAGAGATTTGTAAATAAAACCTCAGAGTATAACATATAAGCTACAACCAGATATCTTATTTCAGGTAAAATAAAATCATTTATGTGTATCATGTATTTATACATTATATCAGTCTCTGATAATGAGTGGCTTATCAAATTTATCTTCCTTCTATTTTGTTATAACCTCTAAACCAGTGAAATGGTAATTATCT
>SJYV01034522.1:0-18771 GCA_006410875.1 Neotragus pygmaeus | reverse complement strand
AAAAAAAAAAAAGACTCTGCCTGCCAATAAAGGAGACTCGGGTTGGATCCCGGGTCAGGGAGATCCCCTGGAAAAGGAAATGGCAACCCACTCCAGCATTCTTGCCTGGGAAATGCCATGGACAGAGAAAAGCCTGGTGGGCTATAGCTCATGAAGTCACAAAGACTTGGACATGACTGAGTGACTAAACAACAATAACAACAGAACTAGAGGATACATGAGACACATTTCGGTAGTAGATTGAAATGCACACACAGACACCTGAAGATTTTTTTGAAAGTAAAAGGGGCTAGGAAACTGGAAAGCATGTGCAACTTCTTGTATGCACTTGTTTATTCATTCATTCTAATATCTACTGAGCGCATGCTATCTGTGAGGTACTATGCTAGAAAAAGACACACAGCACCTATCTTCATGAACTCTATTATCTCAGTTGAGGTTCTATGTATCAGCTTATGAAACTGTAAGGAAAGATGTGGGATTTTTTTGTGTGTGAGCCTTATGAGACAGAAGATAGTAACATCTACAGCTACCAACAAGATGTACTAAAGCAAAGGCGAGAATCAGCACCTTGTATGACACTGTGGCATCTCCTGCACTCTCTCTCAGTTACCATCTTAAGCTGAGCTGTTTTCAAGATCATATCATCAAGTAGGCATTACTGACCATTCCTTCATTGTGGTTGCAGAGCTTAATGAGACTCAGCTAATATGACCTCTGGAAGCATCAAAATGCGGAGGAGAAAGCACAAGAGAGAAGACTGACCTCTGGGTTATCTCAGTGTACAAAGCCTTTTGAAAAGTCAGAGCACCAGGCTTCTGGCAGTGACTCCACAAATTTAATTACCCAGAGATACTCACCAGTATCCTCAGAGACTGACAGCTGATTCTCTGTTACATCCGCTTCTCATTATCAATAGTGCTAAACAGTTAAGGAAAAAGTTTCACAGTATCTGTCCTTCCTATCCTGGTAAGATTGATGGTGCAATAAGAAACCTCAAGGGCAATATGAAGATTCATTTTCACTCCTCTGGAAACTATTATAAATAATTTCTCTTTCAAAGTCAACATTCATAAAATCAGGAAATGTCAGGACTGGAAATGACCTATGATATCATGTGATTCAGCCTCTTCAGGTGACAGATGGAGAAACTGAGACTCAGAGAAGATACGTGATTCACCTTTGGTCAAATAGTTAATAGCAAAGTTGAAATCAGACTTCAAGTCATCTGATACCTGGTCTATTTACTATTTCTCTCATTTCATAGTGTCTTGTCAGCTGCTAAAAGGTGTATTTTGAAGAAAAATAAACATATGAAGGATTTGACCAGAAACAGCACAAACTATATTCTGAGAAAAACTAAGGACACCTCTGCCAATCCCAACCAACATTCAAACTGAACATCTGAAGATTAGAAGCATTCCTAGAATGGTAAGGTATCATGAATGAGACATGGGGGAATGTTTGCTTAGCTGGATATCATAACCCAGTGTTTTTTTAAATAATAAGAGCCCACCTCCGGACTTCTCTGACAGTCCAGTGGTTAAAACTTTGCCTTCCAACAAAAGGGGTGCAGGTTTGATCTCTGGATAGGGAGCTAAGAACCCACAGGACACAACCAAAAAACCAAAACATAAAACACAAGCAATATTGCAACAGATTTAATAAAGACTTAAAGAACCCGTCTCATCAGAAGGGTTTCCACCACATTCTAACCAACAGATATTTAGCATCTTGACTGCTGTTACAGCTGATACATAGCTAACTATTGCTCCCTATCTAAATAAATATTATGTAGTGAAATAGAAGTCAATAATTCAGAGGAACAAATAAACTCAGCCCAAACTTGAAACAGAACAACTCCTGGCAAAAATAATAGGGAGCTGGAGCAAGAATGAGGGCAAGATATGCTTTAAACATGGGAGGTAGTTGGAATCTGAAAAACTGCCCAGAAAATTGAAACTGAGGCAATATGGTACGGAGGGAGGTGGTGTCAAAACTCAGATGCTACTGGAATTAGGGAGCACGGGTACTCAGAGCAAGATTCATCAGTGTAATTGCGAAAAGATCAACAGGATACAAGAGGACACAAACAGCAAAAGGTAAGTGTAGGCTGATGGCCAAAATTTCATGCCGAGAATCAAATGCTTGCTCTAGTAGAACCACAGGGATGGTAGCCATAGGAATACAGGAGAGTGAGAACTCCAGTCAGCCAATTTGGCAGTGACATAGCAATAGCAGTAAGAAATGCTGACTGAAGCGACTGTCAGCTTCAACCAGGGAGGTTTTATATCGTATTTTGCTAAGCAGAAACCAGCAGAAAGTGATGAGCAACTCAGATGCAACAGGTGGCTGGAGAAACATGCCTGGGATTGAGAATGGAGAGGATAGAGCAAGGTTATTAGACATCCACAGCAATGTAGACAACATCCAAAATAACTAGCAGGAAAAGACAGACACTCCTTTGACCTGAGTTGTTTCTTGAACATTGTATGTTAAAAAGAGCTGAACAGTAAGGATGTTCCCCAGAACCCCATTTTTCATGCTTTTGTGAAGTGCTTCAGACTTATTTACAATGATGCCATGTACTGCTGGTGCAATGTACTGCTGGTGACTGAGTCAGCAGGTTTCTCCCAAGCTTCATTACTGAATGCCTCCCAATATTTAGCAACCACAGCGTCTTTGCAGGAGGAAAGGACCAGTTGTCTAAAAATCAAATCCTTCCTAAGAGACAGCTGGCAGAAATAAAAGGTCAAGCACTTGATCTGGTATTACACATAAGTAGCCACAAACCAACCTTCTGCTAGAAGTAATATATGTAGAATGGGTATGACCTCAATTGGTTTCTCCATGTGTGCATCAATGGGAGACTGTGAATAGCATTTACTTTCTTCATGAGTGAACAGAGACTAGAGACGATGCTAACAAATTTAATAACCAATATTTGGGCCATTCCAGTCATGACACCCCAAGGAAGATATAACAGAGCTGGAGAAGATCCAGGGAAAAACAACTAAGATGATCAAGGGAAATGCTTATCTTTCATTCAAGGGCAGACTGAAAACCTAAAAAGGATTAGACTCTCAGACTGGGAAGATGAAAATGAAAAGGATGTAGTGAGGGGATGTGAGATTAAAGTCGACTCTGGGTAAATAGAATTGTATTCAGTGAATTTCATAGCACTTAATTGGGGCTGCCCCTTGAGGTTAAGGGATGTAGATTAAAGAGAAACTGAAGTACATCTTTATTTATTTATAGAGAAATAAGTAGGTTTATAGAACTTATTTCTAAGACAGGACTGAAGGGGAAGATGGGAAAAGTTTAAGAAACCACTGGATATATTCAATGCCAATAGACTGCAGAGTGCATTGTAATAAATGGTCATGATGCATCCTGATATTTTTGAAATGAAAATTACTAGGTTAATCGACAACACAGCTATTGTTTGCATGTGGGTCAGACTTCTGGGCTAGTTGCCCTGTACGTCTAACCCAGTGTGCGATTTCTTATGCTCTTATTATGTCATCTATGCAAAAACATGTTGCATGCAAGTTTGGGATTCCTAAATTCTTCTGACAGTCCAGAACACAGAAAAATAATTTTCTAACTCATTAAGAAAGCAAGAGAAAGTCCCAGCTCTTGGCTCTGCGTGGTTTACCCATATGGGAGTCTGCAACATAAAAAGGTGAAAGAAATTCTAACAGAATGCAGCAGCTGGTTAAAGGCTATTATATTGAAATTTTCATGAGTTTGACAGTAGGCCAAAAAACTACAAAATGGCAGAGAGTGGAAAAGGCAGTTGTAACAGGTTGAACATTGTTAGTGATTATTTTTTCAGTGGCAATGAAAGCTGTAATCAAATAACCTGAAAGAGAGGCTGGCAAGGAGAAGAGCCCCAAGGGGAAGGGAAAATGAAGACTGTAACAATGGTGTACACTATGGACTAATAAACTAGACAAACATGTAGCTTGAAGTTTCAAAATCAAGGTTCTTAGCATCATATGAAAAGCCAGTGTTAGGATGCAGGCGTAAACGTTAGATGATTGGCTATCTAGAGCAGAAGATATTGTTACAACCTCAAGGATGAGTGGCCGACTCAGCAACTAACTGGAACTGTGCTACTGGTATAGAAACTTCTTGTTATGTGGATGATCAGTTTATTTCAACATTGAAAAGGAACTATTATGTAGCATTAAAAAATATCTAGAGGAAACACTTGTTTCTGCAGCTGGACATATGTGGTTAAAAACTCTTGCATGGAAATCAGGACAAATAAGATGAGGACAAATGGGAGCTGGTTGAAATGATGTCATTACAAACACTATCATTATTGTTATTTGTGGACCAATAAGGTATCTCAAACTATGAATGGCATCTGCCAGGGCATGAGGTCCATTGGATCTTGTACAAAGTCATTTGGTATAAGCAGAATATTTTAGAGAGTAGTAACGTGCAATAATAAATCACAAAGGACATCAATAATCTGTTTATGGACAATGTTCCGAACATGTGTTCTCCCTATATTATGGCTTAACATTTTAAGAGTATATTTGAGAAACTGCACAATCTCTAATTTCAAGGAGATTATAATTGTACAGAGAATTGATCTCTGTAAAGTTTCAGGGACATCTTTGAGAAATTAGGTAATTCTTCATTCCAAGGGACTGATCACTTCAGAGGCTTTTAAGGTCTCCATACTCACCTGTCTGCTCATTTTCCTGTCTATTGTTCTATATTTCTTACCATTAAACTAGGAAGAATAATAGTGCTAAATTAAACACCAAGACCAAAGCTCCTATGGTACCTGGAGAAACTGGAGTAGACTGAGAGGGCATATGTGAAGCTAATTCACAGTGGAAAAATAGAATTTCTGTGTTATTTTTAAAACTGAGAATTTATATTCTGTTAATAATGAAAATTAATAATTAAAAAAATAAATATTAAACTTCTTGAAAAAGAAGGCTGAGATCTTAAAGATTTTGAATTTGGACAAGACCATGGAACCAGTCACACACTTTTGATTCCTAGAGTTAAAACGGAGCTTAGATGTCATCTAGTCCAACTCTTCATTTGAGAAATGAGAAACCAAACTTTGTACAGGTGAAGTGACTTGCCCTAGGCCATAAAATCAACTAATCACAGAGTCAGGACCAGAAGTCAAGTTTTCTTATTCCCAGATCTGTGCTCCTCCCAAAATCGCCACCATAATCTTCAAGTTGGTGAAGGAGCTCTGGACAAATAGGAAGAAAAATAGAGAGTGGCTGTCCTCTGATCCTATCAAGGAGCAGTAAGAGTCTAAGATACAGGGAGGAATTATAGCTTTTCTGGAATTCGTTTTATTTCCATTTTTTTTGGACTGAATTCATTTCCATTGCTTCACAGCACTGTGCTGGGATCTTTCAAAGGAGATGTAACATCAGAGAGAAGATACATATTTAGGGAAAGGACAGTGGCATGAGGGGGGTACTCTAGAAATCCCACAAGACACTTAATGAACCCCAAACAGGTAACAATTTGGAGAATGATGGCTTAAAGATATCTCAGACTCTCGGGTAATCCTAACATCTGGGCTACAAAAGGAATTTTTATTTTAGCTCATAAAGGAATTGGATAAAGTGAGAGTTTTAGAAATGGATTGAAAAAGGAGCAGGTCTTAGTCAGAAATGGAAATCTGTGATGATGAAGACACTGATGTAGGAGAAGACTGGGAGGAATTTGGATAAAATGGCTCCACAAAATATATAGTGCATGTAAAGCAATACAGTTCATGTCTAAAAATCAGTACATTATTTAAGAGAATGGGTGATTCTAAATAGGTATTAAACCATGTACTTTAGAGTGACTAAATAATTATACACAACAAAAATAATACAATCAAATTTGAAATTGGAAAATTTTAAGTAGGATCAAAACACACTGAAGTAGATTTTTAAAGTGAGAAAAACCCTATCTGGAAAAATTTAGTAAGACCACCTTTCCCAAAGGATATAGCTCTCCTTGAGGAGCCAAAAACATCCCCTCAGTCCCATTCTTCTGAGTTAACAAAATTGAGGCATGAAATCCAATTTCTTGAGAACTGTAGTAATGAAAATCTAGGACTGCCCTTATTGCTTGAGAACTGAATTATGAAGGATTGATGGGCAGTAGAAGAATAAAAACAGACTCAATAAAAGATGGCAGGCTGAAAAGATGGAAAAACATTTCATATTTTTAGTCAGACTGATAGCGGAAGCAAGTTCAAAGACTTAAGTTGGTATGGCAGACTATTTCGTGAATCTGATTTATTTAAATTGTTGTTGAGGTAGCCGACCGAAACTTAAATTTAAGCTGGACTCAATTACACAATTGATGAGTAACTGTTAAGGTACCATAATAACTCAATACTCTCTCTCCTCTCTCTTTCATGGCAACCCAATGTATCATAATTTGTATTTCATACAGCATCTTGCAGAAGGTGCTTCTAAGAACCTGTATGCCTTTGACTGACATAAATGGCCTCTGAAAACAATATCATTTTTGCTGTTGTTATGTGAAAAATGCCAAGTGCTATGTGTTGAGAATGAACACCTCAGCTCCACAAATCCAGAACTATTACTGCCTGCCTTTGGGTAAATCAAGTATTTATTCACCTAAAACAGTCTGTGGACAGATAGCTGCAGACACCTTCCATCTTTGTCTAAAGAAGAAATGTGGGGAAAATCCCTGGATAAATAAAATTGTTCTTGTAAGTATTCACTGCCACTCTCCATAATATTATAGGCAGTTTCTATTCTATTGCGTAAAATCCACACCACCTCCAATCACAAACCATAACATGTATGCTGCATTAACTGGACTTTTCCAAAAGGTACCTCCCTGTGGCATCAGCAAGTTTTCAGTGGTCACTGTAGCGTGAGTTACTTATCCAAGCTTCTATAAGGAAGAAAGAATTAGGTATTGTAGGCCAGGCTAACGTCGAGTATTAAAAATAAATTCATCTGTGAATATACATATTAGCCAAAACACATGCCTCTTTAATAACTTGATGTTTTCAACTTACTTGATATAGTAGGGCACTTTGTTTGGTGAGATGGCTCTCTCCCAGGGACCCTGGACAGAAGCTAAAAAAGGGGGGAAAGAAAGGCAAAGAGGTCAAGTTCACGGCAAACAAGAAAGACAGCATTAATCTCCAGAATTACAATTTTACACTGATATTGGTCTGTTTGTTCAGTTGCCCGTGAAGACAGGACGGATTAACGTGCTGTTCTGAAGTTTCTGTCCTGATATAAGTGAAATTGAACTCATTCAGGCACAAAGATAAATGCAAAGGAAAAAAACACAAAAAACGTTCCACTGCTATACCTATAGAGCAGATAAGAAACTGAATGTGTACAGGTTTTCCCTTATGTGTCTCCATTGGGTGCTGTTCTTATAACACTTCCTGTTGCTGTTTCACAGTATCTTTTACTATTCGATTGACTGGGTTTTATTAGTTTAGCAGCTGAAACATCCCTCTGTGATATATTTATATTCTAAGTTATTGACACTAAAGTACTCCACTTATCACTCTGATATGCTAGTTTTCCTCTTTATTTGGTTCGAACAGAATTCAATTTCATTTACTGATGACATGTTTTAATTGTTGCCTCAAAAATGTCAGGTGACCAGCATGATCTGATTAGAAAAGATAACCCCAAGTGAGAGAATGGCACCTGATACTAGAGTATAATAAAACTTTGGTGATGAGTGATGGAGCCTACAGGTGAAATTAAATTTCACATACTGGGAATTCGTTTCATAACAACTTGATTGTATATCACTCACATAAATCACTTTTAAACTATGTTTTAAATGCTTAACTTGTAGTGCTGTTTTTTTTTTTTTCTTTTCCAAAGTTGAACAACCTTTTATGTGTGGTTTAATAGGATGGGGTTTTGGGGCTTCTTTAAGAGGAAATGATCATGTTAGGAGACATTATACCATTTCCTTAATAGTAAAGTCTTCTACCTGAACAGAGTTTTAAGAAACTTCAGTTTTGAGACATAGAATTGCGTCAAGCATATAAATATAAGAAGCATTCTTATTAACAACCAGTAATTTTATGTGTATGTCCATTTTCCCCCTGAATTTTCATCCTGCTTATAAGTTGAAGCACAGCTGATGTTGACCATTACTTCCTCCTATGAAAATCTCCTTTCTAAAGTAGCTCACAGTAAATTCAGCCCACACACTGCATAATATGAAAGAACAGCTTCTAATAAAACATTGCCCACTGCCAGACAATTTAAGGGTAATGAAACTGTAGACTCTTTGTTTTATACAGAGTAATAGAGGGCTCAAACCACCCAACCTTCAACCAGACATGCTGCTTTGTACCTTGGCGATATGTCATTTAACAGATATAAGACATGAATCTGTATTTAACTGCTAATTATGCCTTTTCATTTTGGTGGACAGATTTTTAATATGGAGGAAAAAGACATTTATCTGTTGTTTGGAAGTAGCCCTGCCTTCAAACTCTCCCTTTCTTTTTCTATTCTTCTCTCCTTCACCTTTGTCATTGTCTGCCCAACTCTCCTCTTGTCCATTATTCTTCTCTAGGACACCATTTTCTTGACCAGATTAGTGCAAAGAGCAATAAGACCCAATCTGAGGACTTAAGCTGAACTCCCTGAGCCGACTGGGCACTCTGCTCTTATGGGAACTTAAAAACCCAAGTCTTCTCTAGCATGAAACATGGTGGAGAGCCAGAAATCATGGCTCCTGGTTGCTCAGGGTGCCTACTTCTTAAAACCATAGCATAAAATCAGAAGGTAGAAGAGACTCCAGGGAGCACTTGGTCCAGTTTGCACTGGCTGTATTGCCAAGACTATGGATGGCCAAGCGGAGAAGGAATGGTTCTTCTTTTCATCAAGATAGCTATGGGCTGAGCTGCACCATTTGTCTGATCATCCTTCTCCAGTTCCCTATTATTCTGTTGCTGTTCAGTCCCTCAGTTGTGTCCAACTCTTTGCAACCCCATGGGCTGCAGCACGCCAGGATTCCCTGTCCTTCACCATCTCCTGGAGCTTGGTCAAACTCAAGTCCATTGAGTCGGTGATGCCATCTAAACCATCTCATCCAGAAAGTCTGATCTGGAGGCTGCCAAGAATGTCCTCTGATAGCATAAGAGTCTGTTCTACTGGCTGCTGGGTGGGGTGCTGGCTGAATGGAACAACCTTCAAGCAGAAAATCTAGCAGGAAACAGAGGAAAAGTGGAATGTCTGCTGAGCAAACGGCCAGACCCACACCAGGCATCTATAGTGGACTTTGTACAGTTAAACATTAAAAGGAAAAGAAAATTCCCCAGAAAATGCCAGAGTAGTAGTTAAGAATATGCTTGAACTAAAAAGCTTAATGGATATAATAATAAAAAAAATTCTACAAAAGGTAAGTTTCAGATCAATATGGATCTTGTAATTGGAGTTTTTATTAATTTTTATAGAGAGTATAGAAATTGTATATGAAAATGGTGAATTTTTTTACCTTCTAAAATAAAAGCTCGTTGCCTTTCTGTGTAGCTATTAAACAGATCCAATGGTGAGATTCAGCGAAGCTTTTGTGCTGAAAGAAGTTTTTCCCTCTTTGACTCACAATTCATAAATGCACCTAAGCAACTGCTTTGCAGTCATCGTTTGAAAGTCGGAAATTTTATACCAAAAAATGTCCTTGATGCAATAAAAAAGAAAAATAACAGCCTTCCTCCATCTTGCCCCTGCCCTCTATCCCTACCACATACACACACACACACGGCAACTACTTGCTTTAGAAATAACACACAATAGGACAATGGTTCTATGCGATTGGAATCATTACTCCTCCTCAGGAGATTGCTAAAAGGTTGTTGAGCAAAAGCTCGAGGCTGCTGGATTCTGGTCTTGCATATATTCCAAAGTTGGTCAAATATATGGTAACTCTCATAAGTGTGCTTCAGAATTATCATTTCACTTCTCGAAGGAATGCCAACGCCAACAACAGCTGTTTCTTATCTCAAGGTACCAGTGGAAGCTTGTCATCCCTCACAAAGCTAGCCTACACGATAGGCAGACACATCTCTTATGCCTAACGTGTCCATTTTTACTAGCCCATCACATGCAGATTTACTGGCAAATAGTTTTTATGACACTCTGCTGTCCTTTGGTATTTTCTTATACAGATGTTTCTATAACTGCTACATGTAATTCTAATGCAGCTTTGTGATTCAGATTCTCAAGGGTAAAAACCATCCATTATCATACGGCAGCAGCACCGTGTGGTATTGTCTACTGAATTTAAATAGCAAACTACGCACGAGTTTATTTATTCCAAAACCAACCTCTGCATTTCCCCTTGGTTACAGAAGCAGTATGATATCAACAGCAAGAAAGGGCAACGGTTCTACCTTCAAATGTCTTCCCTCCCTCGAGGTGACAGGATTCAGTGTTGTGCCCGAGGTATTTTTGAAAATCACCAACATAGGCCCCACTGTTTTGGGGAATTTCTAATTTCTACCATTTTCTAATGCATGATGAACAGAATGGGCCAAGGGGAAGCACCCTGGTGTTAAGCCCTATTTTAATCAACACAGGGGCCTAACCAGAAAATTAGAAAGCAAGCTAGTATTATTTAACCTGTGCCAAAAATGCACTCTCTGGAATTCAGACCCTCCTACGTCAGTAATCTTTCTACCTTTCTTATATTTGGTGGTTTTGAAGTTTAACGACATAACTTGGGTCCAAAGAAAGTGGGGACAGTTTATAAAAATAAATAAAACTTACCAATTCACTGGGGACAAAAGAGAAATCTCACCTTGTGGGGGTTATGAAAAAGGCAGTGGGGAAGATAGGCCAGCTCAGAAGCCTGCAGATTCCAAGGATGGTTTTTATGGATTCAGTCTATCAAGATCGACTCTAGAACAACATTTCTCAATATTTCCCCACTCTCTGTCCCCAATTCCAGGTGTCTTTTCTTTCTAAGAAGATCAACACAGAAAATGTCTTTATTTCTCTTTACTGAACTTCCATGTACTGAAGTCTATTTTTTTCAGTCTATTTTTTGCTCCTAATCACCCTATGCCACAGATATACTATATCTGTATCAGTTTCTGCATTGTATGTATCTGTGCTTCACATATAAAGAGAATGAGTTTTACACCTCCCCAAAACCAATTTTTGCCCTCTTGGGGGCAATATCACTTTGTCGAAAATTGTTGATCTAGAAGAAGTGATGGGAGGGGTTGGGGGAGAAAGGAAAACCCCTCTCTGTGCCTGAAATTTGACTTTAAATAGCTCATTTGATATAGTCAGAGTGACTTGTAAGGTGGGTATTATTATTTTTATTTTGCAGATGATCAAACAGTTAAGATCACATGGTAAGACATGTCTAAGGTCATAAATCAGTAAGTATTAGATGGTAATTTTGGTTTATTACTCAAAGTTAAAGTCAGATGATTCAGGAAATGGAGAAAACACAGCTATCGCATGTCTACTCTGTACCACGCGTTGTATGTTTCTTAATGTAATCCTTCCAAATGCCCACCATGGTCACGCTATTCCACTGTTACACGTAAAGCAACCCACGCTCAGAAACAGTCAGTAAACTAACTCAGCTAGTAAAGGGTCACACAGCTAGTAACAAGTGTATCCTGGATTTCCACCAAGTCTCTTTGGTAACAGCATTTGTAACTGTTGGGTGCAGCAATGTTCCCAAGGTCCTGAGAATGTTAGCTGAGGGTATTCAGGTGAGGCTCCTGGGAAAGTTCTTTCAAAGACTGACTGAACTGAAAGGCAGCTTTGCCCTTTTCCCACCTGCCTTCTTCCTGCCTTGGATGTGATGATGTTCGGAGCTATAGTAACCAGGAGAACAGAAGCCGTCTTGGTTGCAGCTACCCAGAAACAGACAGGCACAAGGGTCTGAGTGCGAGGAGTTCGAGTCCTGATAGAGGGAAGCACTGGGAGAAGAGCCAGAAGTGAGTCAGGAAAGGGAAGAAAGCTGATCAAGGATGCTTTACTGCTTTGGGCAGCTGGGGCTCAGTGCAGGACACTTAAGAGTTATCCCCTGCACACCCAAAGGGCAAGGGAATGGTGCATTTAATAAATAAATATTTATTTATTGCTTGAGGGCTATTCCTAGAGCATGGGGAAGTCTTTAACTCCCCAGCGTTTCCGGGGAGTATACACATACCTTTGAGGGCATCTCTGGCCATCAGCACCTGCTCATCAGCACAAGGTATGTGTAGCTGGAAGTCTAGTTTTGGTGAGTCTGGCTATGGTGAATGCCAGAGGGGATATGGGCAGGACCCTCACAACTTAGGCTACAAGAATTCGGCACTAAGAATGGCTGAGAAAAAGGGAGGTTCAAGAGGATGAGGATATATGTATACATATAGCTGACTCACTGTGTTGTACAGCAGAAACTAACACATTAGAAAGCAATTATACTCCAATAAAACACAAATAAAAATTTAAAAGTATATGAGAAATCTGTTTTTTCAACTGCATTTTCTTAAAGTCTTCTATTCTTTGACTTTTTAATTAAAAATTTTTAACTTTTTATTTTATATTGGGGTATTGCCAGTTAACAATGTTGTGATAGTTTCAGACAGACAGCAAAGGGACTCAGCCATACATATACATGTAACCATTCTCCCCTAAACTCCCCTCCCATTCAGGCCAGATAATACGGAGCAGAGTTCCCTGTATCATATAGCAGCTTCTTGTTGGTTATCCATTTTAAATATAGCAATGCATATATGTCCATCCCAAACTTCCTAACTATCCCCTCCTCCCATACTTACTCCTGGCAACCGTAAGATTGTTCTTTGTTCTCTAAGTCTGTGTGAATCTATTTCTGTTTTGTAAACACGTTCATTTGTATCATAGAGAAATCTAGTTCTTGACCAATATGTAGCTATCATTTCAGTTTATCTCTGAATTTCTTTGTGAGAAACTTAGAGACTCCTACTTTGTGCAAGTCACTGTTATTTGAGTTTTCTGTTACATGCAGCCAAACCTGCTTCTTACTAGCCACTTTCACCTACCCAAACCATTTGTGGTTGCTCACATAATTTTAAATGAATGAACAGTATTCTATTAGTAGAAGTACTAAACTTTATTTTAGAAGTTCCCTCTTTGGGACAATTTAGGTTGTTTCTAGTTTTTCACTGGTATAAGTAGGGCTGCAATGAACATCTCTGTAGATAAATCTTTGCACATATCTTTGTTAATTTTCTTAAGTAAAATTCCTAGAAGTATATTTACTTGATTCAAGGATATGAACATTTTAAAGGCACTTTATATAAATTATGTTCTTGCCAACAGGAGTCTTTCTTTACTGGTCAAGGTGGAAAGAGAAAATCTACGGTCCACAACAGGTCAATGGCATTCCATTGGTACAATTCTCAAGGCATATTAATTCAATGGACTATTTGAGAACATGCCTTTCCCATCTCCTCTTTCTGTGATAGATAATAAACTTTTTGAGATCAGAAAGGCATTCAGCACACTGGCATTTTACCTCAAATCCCAGCTCAGAGTTTAGAGGGATATCTGGATCACTAAGAACACAGATTCAGAAGGGCTGGGTTTGAGTCCTGACACCATCATCACTGCATGATCTTAAGGAAGGTTTGTTTTCTCCCTGAGCCTTATTTTTCTTATATGCAAAATGGGAATAATGATATCTCCCTTAGTGAAATGTTATCAGGATAAAATGAGAAAATCAATATGAAATTGTTTTGCAAAATGTTAATCACCATACAAATCATGTTGTTATCACATAGTTATGGGATGTTGCCTGAATAGTAGTAGTCCTGGAATCGATCTCTTTGCTTCAACTGGGCAGCATTTGTCTTTCACCTTCAGATCCAGTTTTAACTACTATGAATGTGCCTCATATAGTATAAAGTGGGCCAGAGAGAAAAGTNGGATGTTGCCTGAATAGTAGTAGTCCTGGAATCGATCTCTTTGCTTCAACTGGGCAGCATTTGTCTTTCACCTTCAGATCCAGTTTTAACTACTATGAATGTGCCTCATATAGTATAAAGTGGGCCAGAGAGAAAAGTCTTTGAACATTATCTAACTGCCTAGGCTTGTGGTAACTTTTTTCTTCATCTTTGTCTGCTTAGACCAACGCCATCTTCCCAACAGAATCTTCATTCTTTAGGTAGACCATTTGTCCACTATTCATCAGTGTGAGTGTTGAACGGATTAGTTCATATATGATACAATGGGAAATAGCAGGTCATAGACTGTTTTATAATCAGAGGATTTGGATGATGAAAAAATAAGATTGTTCTTGAGGTACTATATACACAAGAGGTTATATAGATTAGAGGTAGGAGAGTGGAGTTTGAGAGGTAGTTTGTAAGTGACTTTGGTGCCCAGTGAAAGCAAGAAATCATAGATGACTCTATACTTCTAAGATGTATTTAGTAGGCAATTAGTTTCACTGATAGGAAAAATAAACTGAAGGTGAATTTCAGATAAATTATGTGTTCAGATGAAAATACTTGGAAGATGGGTCTTTTCACTNAAGAAATCATAGATGACTCTATACTTCTAAGATGTATTTAGTAGGCAATTAGTTTCACTGATAGGAAAAATAAACTGAAGGTGAATTTCAGATAAATTATGTGTTCAGATGAAAATACTTGGAAGATGGGTCTTTTCACTGAAACTCAAGTGAAAGATCAAGACTATAAGTACTATACAGTAGCCGAAGCTATAAGAATGGCTGAACTCTTAAAAAATATATATTTATTTATATTTATTTGGCTATACTATGTCTAGTTGTGGCATGTGGGATCTAGTTCCCTGACCAGGGATAGAATCCAGGGCCCCTGAAGTGGGGGTTCAGAGTCTTAACCAATGGATCACCAGAAAAGACTCATGGCTGGACTCTTTTAAGGAAAGAAGGCTGTCAAAGGAATTGTACCCTGTGGAATGCACCAAAATGGTAGTGGCAATAGAAAAGCTGCCAAAAAAGATAATGTAGAAATTAGAGTGAAGTAGGGTGAAACACAAGGATAGCCAGATGGTGAAGTATGGGCTACAGTGGATTCCAATGGACTAAGGGTATAAAAGAGAAATATGTATGGCTCACAAGATCACTATCGATCTCGACAGGGCAATTTTACAGGAGTGCTGAAGACTGAACCAGATCAGACAAGTTGATGGAGCAGGTAGACAGAGGGGAAGTAGCAGTATTAGTTCCTAACTACGTGTTTGAGAAATGGTGTATGACAGGAGAATAATGTGAAGGCAGCGGCGGATCATCTGAGGGTTAGTCACACCTCTCTTTTGTCCTATAAACCAGCCTGTTTGATTCATTTATTTATGGAATTTGTTTCTGGTCTCCTTTATAATAATTCTCCAGGCCAGAATACTGGAGTAGGTAGCCATTTCCTTCTCTAGAGGATGTTCCCAACCCAGGGATTGGACCCAGGTCCAATTGCAGGTAGATTCTTTACCAGCTGAGTCACAAGGGAAGCCCTTATAATAATTAATTACATGAAAAACTTATTTCTACTTTTTTCACTTCCTAAGGTCATAATCAAGATTATAATACAGGATTTCAGTTTTCCCGTAGTTGTTAATAGCAAATGTATGTGAATGTATAGATCATTTTCCCCCACCACAATTGCTTTCTGTATGATTTGTTTTCTTTTGATGTGATCCATAGAGCTCCTGTAGCCAGAGTTAGNTTTCAGTTTTCCCGTAGTTGTTAATAGCAAATGTATGTGAATGTATAGATCATTTTCCCCCACCACAATTGCTTTCTGTATGATTTGTTTTCTTTTGATGTGATCCATAGAGCTCCTGTAGCCAGAGTTAGTTTTCTGTCATTTATATGAAAGGTCAAGTTAAATGTAACACTTTCAAAGACATTAAATTAAAATAAGAATAGTATTTTATATATCTATACCATATATCAAAAGTAAAGATTCAATGAAAACTTTAAGATCACTTACTAAACTTTCAAAGATAGGCAGGTTTTCCATAAAGATTTCAACAGCTGAGACAGATGGGCTACATTCCAGAGGGGAAGGTCACGAGAGTGATGAATGAGACCTCTAATGTCTGGCATGGCTGTGAAAATCTTTATGGCTAACTAAAATTCCTCACGAATAACAACCTGTAAATATTATATGAGCTATCAGGCAGATAACACTGAGCTCTGAGACCATCACACATGGTGAACAGAATGCCAGACTGTGGGATTTGTCAGTAGATTGCCAAGTCATTTAGAAGCTCAGGTTTACATTTGATCTGGGAAGACGAGAGTTCATACTAAAGGCTCTGGCAAGGTGACTGAGTTGTGGAGATAAACACTGGATCTAATATCCAGTGCTGCTGGGTGTACAACCCCACAAAGACCAATATTTGGTAACATGACTCAAGAGAAAAGCTCCTTCCAACTGACTTATACCAAGCTCCAGGAATCTCGTCGTGATGATTAAGACAGTAAGAAAGAAAGCAAGTCTCATAAGGCTGATAGAGGAGGACAAGTGCCTATGTAAGTTGAGACATGACTGACTTATGGACTTTCTGATAATTTCAAACAGAACTGGTGGACTCTATTACCACAACTATGGTTTTTCCAGTAGTCATGTACGGATGTGAGAGTTGGACCACAAAGAGGGCTGAGCACCAAAGAACCGATGCTCTTGAATTGTGGTGCTGAAGACCCTTAAGATTCCCTTGGACTGCAAGGAAGTCAAATTGGTCAGTACTAAAGCAAACTAACCCTGAATATTCACTGGGAGGATTGAGGCTGAAGCTGAAGCTCCAACACTTTGGCCACTTGATGCGAAGAGCCAACTCATTGGAAAAGACCCTGATGCTGGGGAAGATGGAAGGCAAAAGAAGAAGGGGTAGCAGAGGATAAGATAGTTAAATAATATCATTGACTCAATGAACATGAATTGGAGCAAACTCTGGGAGATACTGGAGGATGGAGGAGCCTGGCAGGCTGCAGTTCATGGGGTTGCAAGGAAACAGACATGACTTAGCGACTGAAAAGTAGCAACATTAACACAGTAATTTCCTCTGGGTAAAGGCAGCTGAGGTCTTTAGGCCATCTGGGTTAGCCAGATTACTAAGAAGTCAGTGTAATAATTCCAGGTGCCTTCAGTATCTCTCCAGATGTGCTTTTAAAAGACAGCAGGCAGTCAACACCATTTGCTGAATACTCTCTGTGTGAACAGTATTGCAATAGGCATCAGAGAAATTTCAAGGAAAGTAAAATTTGAAACCTGAGCCAGTGGGGAGCAACTGGCTATATTAAAAACCAAATGATTATAAATGAGATGTNAGTATTGCAATAGGCATCAGAGAAATTTCAAGGAAAGTAAAATTTGAAACCTGAGCCAGTGGGGAGCAACTGGCTATATTAAAAACCAAATGATTATAAATGAGATGTATATCCATTTAGAAAGCAAGATGAGTGAGAAACAGCTAAGAATATGATAGCAATAAAAGTGATAAGAGGGAGGGAGAAATTCAACTGTGGCCTCAGTTCTTTCCTCCACTATAAAAGAATTAAATATTTATACTGGAGTAATAGCCACGGGACCAGCAGAGTGTGTTTCCCAGCCCCTCAGCCTTGATCATATGAGTCGCTTTGGCCAATGGAGCTTCAGCAGACATGGTATGAACAGAAGATTGTCTTGTTATGCTCTGATGAGTTACAATGAGCACATGACCAGATGGCCTCTGGTCCTTCAGCCCAGACCTCAAACCCCAACACATTTAGGGACAATCAGAACTGATCTAGCAGCCAACCTATAGGGCAAGAGGGCGAGACGACAAGGGTGAGAGGGTGAGGGTGAGAAGAACATTAAAGAGATTAAAGAATAGAAAAATATTCATAAGCCAAATCACTCCCATTTCTTACTAGCCACTTCCTCTACTATCATCCAAAGCACTAATGGGGATTATCCCCTTTAGCCTCTGCAGTTGAGACTTGGGGGTTGCCCTCACTAACCCCTGGAACACCTTCTCTGAAGCTGAAACTCTATAGTGGTTACTTAAATTATGTTATTAAACTTCTCTCATCTCAATTTTCTCTTCTGTGAAACAGAGACAATAATAATCCTTATTNAGTTGAGACTTGGGGGTTGCCCTCACTAACCCCTGGAACACCTTCTCTGAAGCTGAAACTCTATAGTGGTTACTTAAATTATGTTATTAAACTTCTCTCATCTCAATTTTCTCTTCTGTGAAACAGAGACAATAATAATCCTTATTTTGGGTACTTCCCTGGTGGTTCAGTGGTTAAGACTGTGCCTTCCAATGCAGGGGATATGGGTTTGATGCTTGGTCGGGGAACTAAGATCCCTCAAGACATGGGGCAATGAAGCCTATGCACTCCAACTACTAAGCCTGTGGGCCACAACTAGGGAGAAGCCCGCCTGCTGCAACAAAGAAGCCACGTTCTGCAAATAAGACCCGACACAGACAAAGAAAGAAGGAAAGATATATTCAAAAAAATAATCTTCATTTTATAAGGTTGTTCTAAGGGTTAAACAGGTTAATCCATGCAAGATGCTTTGCTCAGCCAGTGTTAAGAACAGAGAGTGCTCAATTTTTTTTCCTATCCCTACCCTTATTATCATCATAATTTATATAGTGAGCTATCAAGATATTTATTCCATTAACTGACTCACTGCCAGTGTGAGGAATCCCAGGGAAACCAGGCAAATGAGAGACTCCTGAGAGTCCCTTGGACTGCAAGGAGATCCAACCAGTCCATTCTGAAGGAGATCAACCCTGG
>SJYV01034516.1:0-23421 GCA_006410875.1 Neotragus pygmaeus | reverse complement strand
AAGCTCTGTGCCACGGTGGACCTGCACAGGTTTTTGGGCTGTGTGCCATGGTCGCCCTTCACTGAGGTTCGGGCTTTGTGCTGCGGTCGCCCTGAGCCGAGGATCATGCTGGGTGCCGCGGTCACCATGAGCCAAGGTCCATGCTGGGTGCCACGGTCGCCCTGTGCCGAGGTCCGGGATGTGTTCTGCTGTCGGCTATCGATGAGTTCCGAGCTCTGTACCACAGTTGCCCTGCACAGATTTCCGGGTGTGTGCCCTGGTGTCCCTTCACTGAGTTTCGGGCTGTGTGCCGCAGTGGCCCTATGCCGAGGTACGGTCTGTGTGCCACAATAGCCTTGAACCAAGTTCCGCGCTGTGTGCCGTGGTAGCCTTGTGCCGAGGACCGGGCTGTGTGCTGCAGATGCCCTGATTCAGGACCAGGCTATGTGCCTTGCTCGCAGTGCGCCGAGGTTCGGGCTGTGTGCTATGTTAGCCTTGCACCGAGGTTCGGTCTGTGTGCCATCGTAGCTTTGCACCGAGGTTCGGGCTGTGTGCTATGTTAGCCTTGCGCCGAGGTTCGGTCTGTGTGCCTACGTCGCTTTGCACCGAGATCCAGGCTGTGTGCCGCGGTTTCCCTGAGCTGAAGTCTGGTCTGTGTGCCACGGTCACCATCTCCTGAGGTCGGAGCTGTGTGCCAGGGTTGCCCCGCACCGAGGTCCGTGCTGTGTGCCTCGGTCACTTTTCACTGTGGTTTGGGCTGTGTGCTGCGGTCGCCATGCACCGAGGTCCAGGCTGCGTTCCACCCTGGGCTTGCAACGAGTTCCGGGCTCTGTGCCACATTCCCTCTGTGCCAAAGTCTGGGCTGTGTGCCACCGTCGCCCTGTTCCGAGGTCCAGGCTGTGTGCTGAGGTAGTCTTCTGCAGAGGTCCAGGCTGTGTGCCGCGGTAGGCCTGTTCGAAGGTCCAGGCTGTGTGCCGCAGTAGCCATCTCCCCAGGTTCGGGCTGTGTGCCGAAGTTGCCCTGTGCAGAGGTCTGGCCTGTGTTCCACCCTCGGCTTGCGACCTGTTCCCGGCTGTGTCGCGGTTCCTCTTTGCCAAGGTCTGGGCTGTGTGCCGCAGTAGCCTTCTCAACAAGTCCGGGCTCTGTTCCAAGGTCCGCTGTGCTGAGTTCCGTGCTGTATGCTGCGGTCCCCCTCAGCTGATGTTCGGCCTGTGTTCCGTAGTTGCCCTGCGCCAAGGTCCGTCCTGTGTGCCACAGTGGCCCTGTGCCGAGGTCCAGCCTGTGTGCCGCTATTGCCCTGCGCTGATGTCTGGCCTTTTGCCACCTTCACCCTGCGCTGAGGTCCAGGCTGTGTTCCGCAGTCGACCAGTGACGATTTCAGGGCTGTGTGACGCGGTCGCCCTTCACTGATTTTCGGGCTGTGTGCCTCGGTTGCCCTTCGCGGAGGTCTGGGCTGTGTGCCGAGGTCGCCCTGTGACGGGGTCCTGCCTGTTTTCCATGGTCGCCCTGCGCCGAGGTCCTGGCTGTGTTTCGCAGTCGACTAGAGATGAGTTCCAGCCTCTGTGCCACTGTCGCCCTGCACAGATTTCTGGGCTGTGTGCTGTGGTCACCCTTCACTGAGGTTCGGNCATGGTCGCCCTGCGCCGAGGTCCTGGCTGTGTTTCGCAGTCGACTAGAGATGAGTTCCAGCCTCTGTGCCACTGTCGCCCTGCACAGATTTCTGGGCTGTGTGCTGTGGTCACCCTTCACTGAGGTTCGGGATGTGTGCCATGGTAGCTCTGTGCTAAGGTCCAGGCTGTGTACCTCAGTCAGTTGGCAACGAGTTTCGAGCTGTGTGTCACAGTCGCCCTTCATTGAAGTTCGGGCTGTGTGCTGCGGTCACCCTGCGCCGAGTTCTGGGCTGTGTTCTGTGCTTGCCCCACGCAGAGGTCCGGCCTGTGTGCCGCTTTCGCCCAGTGAGGATGTCCGGGCTGTGTCCCGCGTTTGGCTAGCCACGAGTTTCAAGCTCTGTGCCACGGTGTCCCTGCACAGATTTTTGGGCTATGTGCCGCGGTCGCCCTTCACTGAGATTCGGGCTGTATGCCACGGTTGCCCTGGGCCAAAGTCCTGCCTCTGTACCATGGTCGCCCTTTGCCGAGGTCCGGGCTGTGTTCTGCCATTGGCTGGAAACGAGTTCTGTCCTGTTTGACATGGTCGCCCTGCGCCGAGGTCCGGACTGTGTTCCGTGGTCAGCTAGCAACAAGTTCCGAGCTCTGTAACCCGGTCGCCCAACACATATTTCAGGACTGTGTGCCGCGCTCGCCCAGCGCAGAAGTCCAGTCAGTGTGTGGCGTTCACCCAGTGCGGAGGTCCAGGCTGTGTTCCATGGTTGGCTAGCGACGATTTCCATGCTCTGTGCCATGGTGGCCCTGCACAAATTCTTGGGCTGTGTGCCACAGTCGCCCTTCAGTGGGGTTTGGGCTGTGTGCTATGGTCGCCCTTCACTGAAGTTCGGGCTGTGTGCCACGATAGCCCTGCGCTGATGTCCGAGTTGTGTGCCACGGTCGCCCTTCACCAATGTCTGGGCCGTGTTCCGCGGTCAGCTGGCTGTGTGCCACAGTCACCCTCACTGATGTTCGGGCTGTGTGCCGCGGTGGCCCTGCGCCGAGGTCTGGGCTGTGTGCCGCGGTCGCCCTGCACAGAAGTCCGGCCTGTGTGCCGCGGTTGTCCAGTGCCGAGGTTCCGGCTGTGTTCCACAGTTGGCTAGCAATTATTTCCAAGCTCTGTGCCACGGTAGCCCTACATAGATTTTTGGGCTGTGTGCCCCTGTGGCCCTTCACTGAGGTTCGTTCTATGTGCCGTGATCGCCCTATTCCGAGGTCCATGCTGTGTGCCGCGGTCACCCTGTGCCGAGGTCCGGCCNGCTGTGTTCCACAGTTGGCTAGCAATTATTTCCAAGCTCTGTGCCACGGTAGCCCTACATAGATTTTTGGGCTGTGTGCCCCTGTGGCCCTTCACTGAGGTTCGTTCTATGTGCCGTGATCGCCCTATTCCGAGGTCCATGCTGTGTGCCGCGGTCACCCTGTGCCGAGGTCCGGCCTGTGTGCCGTTGTCACCCTGTGCTGAGGTCCGGGCTGTGTTCCGCCATTGGCTGGAGACGAATTCCGTCTTGTTTGCCATGGTCACCCTGTGCCGAGGTCCAGGCTCTGTTCCATGGTCGGCTAGCAACGATTTCCGAGCTCTGTACCCCAGTCGCCCTGCACAGATTTCCGGGCTGTTTTCCATGGACTACCTTCACTGAAGTTCGGGCTGTGTTCCTTGGTCACCCTGAGCCGATGTCTGGCTTGTGTGCCACAGTCGCCCTGCACCGAGGTTTGGCCTAAGTGCCGCTGTCACCCTTTGCTGAGATCCGGCTTGAGTGCCATGGTCACCCTGCTCTGAGGTCCATACTGTATTACGTGGTTGGCTAGCGACGAGTTCCAGGTTGTGTGACGCGGTCGCCCTTCACTGAGTTTCGGGCTGTGTGCCGCAGTAGCCTCTGCAGAGGCCCAGGCTGTGTGCCATGGTCGCCCTGCGCCAAGTTCCGGGCTGTGCCATGGTCGGCTAGCGAGGAGTTCCGAGCTCTGTACCCCAGTCGCCCTGCACAGATTTCCGGGCTGTGTGCCACGGTCTGCCTTCACTGAAGTTCGGGCTTTGTGCCACGGTCACCCTTTGCTGAGTTCCGGTCTGTGTGCCACGGTAGCCTTAAACCAAGTTCCGGGCTGTGTGTCGCGGTAGCCTTGTGCTGAGGTCCGGGTTGTGTGCTGTGATCGCCCTCCACTGAGGATCAGGCTGTGTTACACGGTCACTCTGCGCCGAGTTTTGGGCTGTGTGCCATGTTAGCCTTGCGCTGATTTCCGGGCTGTGTGCCACAGTAGCCTTGCTCCGAGGTCCGGGCTGTGTGCCGCAGTTACCCTGCGCCGATGTCAAGTCTGTGTGCCACGGTCGCCATCTCCCGAGGTCGGTGCTGTATCCCAGGTTCACCTTGTGCCAATGTCCATGCTGTGTGCCTCGGTTGGTCTTCACTGTGGTTCGGGCTGTGTGCCGCGGTCACCCTGCGCCGAGGTTCAGGCTGTGTTCTGCCCTAGGCTTGCAATGAGTTCCGGGCTCTGTGCCATGTTCCCTTTGTGCCGAGGTCCGGGCTGTGTGCCACAGATGCCCTGTTCTGAGGTCTGGGCTGTGTGCCGAGGTAGCCTTCTGCAAAGGTCCAAGCTGTGTGCCATGGTCGCCCTGTTCCGAGGTCCGGGCTGTGTGCCGCGGTCACCATTTGCCCAGGTCTGGGCTGTGTGCCGCAGTTGCCCTGTGCCCAGGTCTGGCCTGTGTTCTGCCCACGGCTTGTGACTTGTTCACGGATCTGTGCCGTGTTCCCTCTATGCCAAATTCTGGGCTTTATGCCACAGTCGCCCTGTTCTGAAGTCCGGGCTGTGTGCTGAGGTAGTCTTCTGCAGAGGTCCGGGCTGTGTGTTGCGGGCGGCCTGTTCAAAGGTCCGTGCTGTGTGCTGCGGTAGCCATCTCCCCAGGTTCGGGCTGTGTGCCGAGGTCGCCCTGTGCCGAGGTCTGGTCTGTGTTCCGCACTCGGCTTGCACCTGTTCCCGGCTCTGTGCTGCTGTTCCTCTTTCCCAAGGTCTGGGCTGTGTGCCACGGTAGCCTTCTCAAGAAGTCCGGGCTGTGTGCCAAGGTCCCCTGCACTGAGTTCCGTGCTGTATGCCGCGGTCCCCCTGAGCTGATGTCTGGCCTGTGTTCTGTCATCGCCCTGCGCTGAGGTCTGGCCTGTTTGCCACAGTGGCCCTGTGCCAAGGTCCAGCCTGTGTGCCGCTATTGCCCTGCGCTGAGGTACAGCCTGTGTGCCACCTTCACCCTGCGCTGAGGTCCGGGCTGTTTTCCGCGGCCGACTAGCAACAATTTCTGAGCTGTGTGATGCGGTCGCCCTTCACTGAGTTTCCAGCTGTGTGCCTCGGTTGCCCTTCGCTGAAGTCTGGGCTGTGTGCCATAGTCGCCCTGCGACGAGGTCCAGCCTGTTTTCCGTGGTCGCCCTTCGCCGAGGTCCTGGTTGTGTTTTGCAGTCAACTAGCGACGAGCTCCGGGCTCTACGCCGTGGTCACCCTGAGCAGATTTCCGGGCTGTGTGCCACCGTCGCCCTCCTCTGTGGTTTGGGATGTCTGATGCAGTCACCCTGCACCGAGGTCCAGGCTGTGTGCCATGGTGGCCTAGCGACGAGTTCCGAGATCTATACTCTGGTCGCCCTGCACATATTTCCGGGCTGTGTGCTGTGGTCTCCCTTCACTCAGGTTCGGTGTGTGTGCTGGGGTCAACCTGTGCCGAGGTCTGGTCTGTGTGCCATGGTAGCGTTGAACCAAGTTCCGGGCTGTGTGCCACGGTAGCCTTGTGCTGAGATCCGGGCTGTGTGCCTCATTCGCCCTTCAGTGAGGTTTGGGCTGTGTGCCGAGGTCAAACTGCGCCGAGGTTCGTGCTGTGTGCCATGTTAGCCTTGTGCCGAGGTCCGGGCTGTGTGCCACGGTCGCCCTGTTCCCAGGTCCGGTCTGTGTACCGAGGTAGCCTTCTGCAGAGGCCCGGGCTGTGTGCCGTGATCGCCCTGTTCCGAGGTCGGGGCTCTGTGCCGCGGTCGCCATCTCCCCACGTCTTAGCTGTGTGCCACGGTCGCCTGTGCTGAGGTCAGGACTGTGTTCCGCCCTCGGCTTGCGACCTGTTTCCGGGTCTGTGCCGCAGTTCCTCTTTGCCAAGGTCGGAGCTGTGTGCCGTGGTAGCCTTCTCCAGAGGTCCAGGCTGTGTGCCATTGTCGCCCTTCATCGAAGTCCGAGCTGTGTTTCGTGGTCGGTTAGTGACTATTTCCATGCTGTGTGCTGCGTTCGCCATTCACTGAGGTTCCAGCTGTGTGCCACGGTCACCCTGCGCCATGTTCCAGGCTGTGTGCTGTGGTCACCTTCGGTCAACATTTGTGCTGTGTGCCAGGGTCACCCATGCATCGAGGTCCGGGATGTGTGCTGCGGTCACGTTCACTGAGGTTCGGGCTGTGTGCCGTGGTCACCCTTCACTGACGTTCAGGCTGTATATGGCAGTCGCCCTGCTCGATGTCCTTGATATGTGCCGCGGTCGTACTGTGCCTCGGTACGGCCTGTGTTCTGCGGTCACCTTGTGCCGAAATCCGGTCTGTGTTCTACGTTCGGCTAGCGACGAGTTATTGGCTGTGTGCCACGGTCACTCTTCACTGTGTTTCGGGCAGTGTGCCACGGTCGCACTTAACCAATGTTCGGGCTGCATGCCTTTGTCGCTCTGTGACGAGGTCTTGCCTGTTTTTCGTGGTTGCCCTGCACCGAGGTCTGGGCTGTGTTCCGTGGTCGGCTAGTGACGAGTTACAGGCTCTGTGCCATGGGCTCCCTGTACAGATTTCTGAGCTATGTTCTGCGGTCACCTTTCACTGAGGTTTGGGCTGTGTGCTGTGGTAGCCCTGCTCCAATATCCAGGCTGTGTGCCATGGTCGCACTGTGCCGAGGTCCAGGCTATGTTCCGCGGTTGGCTGGTGATGAGTTCCAGGCTGAGTGCTGCAGTCACCCGTCATTGAGGTTCGGGTTGTGTTCCATGGTCACCCTTTGCCAAGGTCCAGCCTGTGTGCCACGCTCACCCTGTGCCGAGCTCCTGGCTGTGTTTCGCGGTAGGCTAGTGACGAGTTTTGATCTCTGTGCCACGGTCACCCTGCACAGATTTCCACGCTGTGTGCCGCAGTCGCCCTTCACTGAGGTTTGGGATGTGTGACGTGGGCGACCTGTGCCGAGGTCCGGGCTGTGTGTTGCGTTAGCCTTGCTCCGAGGTCCGGGCTGTGTGCCGTGTTCGCCTTGCAATGAGGTCCAGCCTGTTTTTTGTGGTCGCCCTGCGCCGAGGTCCTGGTTGTGTTTCGCGGTCGACTAGCGATGAGTTGCAGGCTCTGTGCCACTGTCATCCTGCACAGATTTCTGGGCTGTGTGCTGCGGTCGCCGTTGAATGAGGTTCGGGCTGTGTGCCGCGGTAGCCCTGCGCTGATGTCCGAGTTGTGTGTCGCGATCGCACTGCGCCAAGGCCCGGGCTGTGTTCCGATGTCGGCTGTCGAAGAGTTCTGGGCTGTGTGCCACAGTCGCCCTTCACTCACGTTTGAGCTGTGTGCCATGGTCACCCTGTGGTGAGGTCTGGGCTGTGTGCTGCAGTCGCCCCGCGCAGAGGTCCGGCCTGTGTGCTGCGGTCACCCAGTGCGGAGGTCCGGGCTGTGTGCCGTGGTTGTCTAGGGACGTGTTCCAAGCTCTGTGCCACGGTCGCCCTGCACAAATTTTTGGGCTGTTTGCCACGGTCACCCTTCAAGATGTTCGGGCTGTGTGTAGAGGTCACCCTGCACCGAGGTCAACGTGTGTGCCGCGGTCACCCTGCACCAAGGTCTATCCTGTGTGCCTCGGTAGCCTTGAACCGAGTTCCAGGTTGTGTGCCTTGGTAGTCTTGTGCCGAGGTCTGGGCTCTCTTCCACCGTCGGCTGGAGACGAGTTCCGTCCTGTTTGCCATGGTCGCCCTGCGCCGAGGTCCGGACTGTGGCAGAGAGGAACCACGGAAAGTTCTGAGCTCTGTAACCTGGTCACCCTGCACAGATTTCCGGGGTGTGTGCCGCCGACTACATTCACTGAGGTTCGGGCTGTGTGCCATGGTCACCCTGTGCCGAGGTCCTGTCTGTGTGCCACGGTAGTCTTGAACCGAGTTCTGGGCTGTGTGCCGTGGTAGCCTTGCACCAAGGTCCGGGCTGTGTCCTGCAGTGTCCTTGCGTTGATATCAGGTCTGTGTGCCACGGTCGCCATGTCCCGAGGTCGGTGCTGTGTGCCAGGGTCGCCCTGCGCTGAGGTCTGTGCTGTGTGCCTCGGTCGCTCTTCACTGTGGCTTGGGCTGTCTGCCGCAGTCGCCCTGCATCGAGTCCAGGCTGTGTTCCGCCCTTGGCTTGTGACGTGTTCCGGGCTCTGTGCTGCATTCCCTCTGTCCCGAGGTTCGGGCTGTGTGCCACGGTCACCCTGTTCTGAGGTCCGGGCTGTGCTCTGCGGTAGCCTTCTCCAGAGGTCCAGGCTGTGTGCAATGGCCCCCCTGCACTGAGGTCCAGGCTGTGTGCCACAGTCACCCTGAACCGAAGTCTGGCCTGTGTTCCGCAGATGCCCAGTGCTGAGGTCCGGCCTGTGTTCCATGGTCACCCTTCTCCGAATTCCGGACTGTGTTCCATGGTTGGCTAGCAATGCGTTCCAGGCTGTGTGACGGGGCCGCCCTTCACTGAGTTTCGGGCTGTATGCCTCAGTCGCCCTTCACCTGNCAAGGTCCGGGCTGTGTCCTGCAGTGTCCTTGCGTTGATATCAGGTCTGTGTGCCACGGTCGCCATGTCCCGAGGTCGGTGCTGTGTGCCAGGGTCGCCCTGCGCTGAGGTCTGTGCTGTGTGCCTCGGTCGCTCTTCACTGTGGCTTGGGCTGTCTGCCGCAGTCGCCCTGCATCGAGTCCAGGCTGTGTTCCGCCCTTGGCTTGTGACGTGTTCCGGGCTCTGTGCTGCATTCCCTCTGTCCCGAGGTTCGGGCTGTGTGCCACGGTCACCCTGTTCTGAGGTCCGGGCTGTGCTCCGCGGTAGCCTTCTCCAGAGGTCCAGGCTGTGTGCCATGGTCCCCCTGCACTGAGGTCCAGGCTGTGTGCCACAGTCACCCTGAACCGAAGTCTGGCCTGTGTTCCGCAGATGCCCAGTGCTGAGGTCCGGCCTGTGTTCCATGGTCACCCTTCTCCGAATTCCGGACTGTGTTCCATGGTTGGCTAGCAATGCGTTCCAGGCTGTGTGACGGGGCCGCCCTTCACTGAGTTTCGGGCTGTATGCCTCAGTCGCCCTTCACCTGTTTCTGGGCTGTATGCCTTTGTCACCCTGTGACAAGGTCCGGCCTGTTTGCCGTAGTCACCCTGTGCTGAGGTCCGGGCTGTTTCCGCCATGGGCTAGCAATGAATTCGGGGCTCTGTGCCGCGGTCACCCTGCACAGATTTCTGGGCTCTGTGCCATGGTTCCTCTTTGCCAAGGTCCAGGCTGTGTGCCACGGTAGCCTTCCCCAGAGGTCCAGGCTGTGTGCCGCGGTCCCCCTGTGCTGAGGTCTGGGCTGTGTGCCGCGGTCACCCTGAGCCGAAATCCGGCCTGTGTTCCGCAGACACCCTGCACCGAGGTCTGGCTTGTGTGCCAGAGTCACCCTGCACCAAGGTCTGGCCTGTGTGCCGCGTTCGCCCTGCGCTGAGGTCCAGCCTCTGTGCCATGGTCACCCTTCTCCATGTTCCGGACTGTTTTCCGCGGTCAGCTAGCAACGAGTTCAAGGCTGTGTGACGTGGTCGTCCTTCACTGAGTTTTGGGCTGTGTTCCTCGGTTGCCCTTCGCCGAGGTCTGGGCTTTGTGCCTTGGTAACCCTGCGACAAGGTCCGACCTGTTTGCCGTAGTCACTCTGCGCCGAGGTCCAGGCTGTGTTCCATGGTTGGCTGGCGACGATTTTCGATCTGTGTGCCACAGTCACCCTTCACTGAATTTCAGGCTGTGTGCTGCCATTGCACTGTGCCGTGTTTCAGGCTGGGTGCCATGTTAGCCTTACAGCGAGGTCAGGGTTGTGTGCAGTGGTAGAATTGTGTCGAGGTCCGGGCTGTGTGCCGCAGCTGCCCTGCACCGATGTCCAGTCTGTGTGCCACGGTCGCCATGTCCCGAGGTTGGTGCTGTGTGCCAGGATCGCCCTGCACTGAGGTCAGTGCTGTGTGCCTCGGTCGCTCTTCACTGTGGTGTGGGCTGTGTGCCGCGGTCGCCCTGTGCCGAAGTCCAGGCTGTGTTTCGCCCTCGGCTTGCGACGAGTTCNGCCTGTGTTCCACCCTCAGCTTGCAACCGCTTCCCGGCTCTGTGCCGCAGTTCCTTTTTGCCAAGGCCCGGGCTGTGTGCCACGGTAGCCTTCTCCAGAGGTCCAGGCTGTGTGCCGCAGTCCCGCTGTGCTCAGGTCCAGGCTGTGTGCCATGGTTGCCCTGATCCGATGTCCAGCCTGTGTTCCGCAGACACCCTTCGCTGATGTCTGGCCTGTATGCCACGTCGCCCTGTGCCAAGTTTCAGCCTGTGTGCTGCGGTCACCCTGAGCCAAGGTCCGGACTGTGTTCTGCGGTCGGCTAGCAACGAGTTCCAGGCTGTGTGATGTGGTCGACCTTCACTGAGTTTCGGGCTGTGTGCCTCGGTCGCCCTTTGCCGTGGTCCAGGTTGTGTGCCTTGGTCGCCCTGCGACAAGGTCTGGCCTGATAGACGTAGTCACCCTGCGCCCAAATCTGGGCTGTGTTCCGCCGTCGGCTAGCGATGAGTTCTGGGCTCTGTGCCGTGGTCGCCCTGCACAGATTTCTGGGCTGTGTGCTACGATCACACTTCACAGAGTTTCAGGCTGTGTGCCACGTTAGCCCTGTGCCGATGTTCAGGCTGTGTGCCGCGGTCGCCCTGAGCCGAGGTCCGGACTGTGTTCTGCGGTTGGCTGCCGATGATTTCCGAGCTGTGTGCAACAGTCGCCCTTCACTTAATTTCAGGCTGTGTGCTGCCGTGGCCCTGCATCAAGTTCCGGGTTTTATGCCACAGTTGACCTGCCCCATGATATGACCTGTGTGCCGCGGTCGCCCAGTGCAGAGGTCCGGGCTGTGATCCGCGGTTGGCTAGCGACGAGTTCCAAGCTCTGTGCGATGGTCGCCTTACACTGATTATTTGGCTGTGTGCCGCGGTCATCTTGTGCCATGTTCCGGGGTGTGTGCCGCGGTCACTTTGGTCGAGATCCGTGCTATGTGCCAGGGTCGCCCTGCGTCGAGGTCCGGGATGTCTGCTGCGGTTGTCCTTCACTGAAGTTCGGGCTGTGTTCTGCAGTCTCCCTGTGCCCAGGTCCTGCCTTTGTTCCACCCTCGGCTTGCGATCTGTTCCTGGCTCTGTATCGTGGTTCCTGTTTGTCAAGGTCCAGACTTTGTGCCGCCGGAGCCTTCTCCAGAGGTCTGGGCTGTGTTCCACGGTCCCTCTGTCCTGAGGTCTGGGCTGTGTGCCGAGGTAGCCTTCTGCAGATGTCCGGGCTGTGTGCTGCAGTCGCCCTGAGCCAATGTCTGGCCTGTGTTCCGCAGACACCCTGCGCTGAGGTCCTGCCTGTGTGCCGCAGTCGCCCTGTGCCGAGGTCCGGCCTGGGTGCCATGGTCACCCTGCGTCGAGGTCCGGCCTATGTGTCATGGTCGCCCTGCGCTCAGGTCCGANCAATGTCTGGCCTGTGTTCCGCAGACACCCTGCGCTGAGGTCCTGCCTGTGTGCCGCAGTCGCCCTGTGCCGAGGTCCGGCCTGGGTGCCATGGTCACCCTGCGTTGAGGTCCGGCCTATGTGTCGTGGTCGCCCTGCACTCAGGTCCGATCTGAGTGTCATGGTCACCCTGCTCCGAGGTCCGGACTGTGTTCTGCGGTCGGCTAGCAATGAGTTCCAGGATGTGTGACGTGGTCGCCCTTCACTGAGTTTCGGGTTGTGTGCCGAGGTCTCCTTCGGTCGAGGTCTGTACTGTATGCCAGGGTTGCCTGCGTCGAGGTCCGGAATGCGCTGCGTTTGCCCCTCTTTAAAGTTCGGGCTGTGTGCCGCGGTCACCCTTCACTGAGTTTCAGGCTGTTTTCAAAGGTCGCCCTGCTCAATGTTCTAGATGTGTGCCTCGATCGCCCTGTTCCTTGGTCCGGCCTGTATTCTGCGTCGATCTGTCCCAAAATCCATGCTATGTTCTGCGGTCGGCTAGCGATGAGTTACTGGCTGTGTGCCGTGGTCACCTTTCACTGTCTTTCGGGCAGTGTGCCGTGGTCAACCTGCGCCAAGGTCCAGGCTGTGTGCTGCGGTAGCCTTGCTCCGAGGTCCGGGCTGAGTTTCGCAGTCACCCTGCTCTGGTGTCCGGGCTGTGCGCTGCGGTCGCCAACTCCTGAGGTCTGTGATGTGTGCCAGTGCCTCCCTGTGCCGAGGGCCATGCTCTGTGCCTCGGTCGCTCTTCACTGATGTTCAGGCTGTGTGCCGCTGTCGCCCTGAGCCGAGGTCCAGGCTTTTTGACCTGGTCGCCATGAGCCAAAATCCAGGCTGTGTTCCGTGGTCGCCCTGCCCTAAGGTCCGGGCTTTTTGCCACAGTCGCCCTGCGCCGAGGTCTGGCCTGTGTGCTGATGTCGCCCTGCGCTGAGTTCCAGCCTGTGTGGAGCCTTCACCCTGCACAGAGGTCGGGGCTGTGTTCTGCGGTCGGCTAGCAACGAGTTCTGGGCTGTGTGACGCGATCGCCCTTCACTCAGTTTCAGGCTGTGTGCCTCGGTCGCCCTTTGCCGAGGTACGGGCTGTGTGCCGTGTTCACCCTGCACCGAGGTCCTGGCTGTGTTTCGCAGTCGACTAGTGACGAGTTCCAGGCTCTGTGAGGCTGTTGCCCTGCACACATTGCTGGGCTGTGTGCTGTGGTCACCATTCTCTGAGATTCGGACTGTGTGCAGCCGTCACCCTCCACCGAGTTCTGGGCTGTGTGCCGCAGTCCCCTGGGCTGAGGTCCATGCTGTGTGCCGCGGTCGCCCTGCACCAAGGTTCGGCCTGTGTGCCTCGGTAGCCTTGAACTGAGCTCCGGGCTGTGTGCCATGGTAGCCTTGTGCCGAGGTCCGGGCTGTGTGCCGAGGTAGCCTTCTGCAGAGTTCTGGCTGTGTGCTGCGGTCGCCCTGTTCCGAGGTCTGGGCTGTTTGCCACGGTTGCCATCTCCCCAGGTCAGGGCTGTGTGTTTTGGTTGCCCTTTGCCCAGGTCCGGCTTGTATTCAGCCCTCAGCTTGCGACCTTTTCTCGGCTCTGAGCCGTGGTTCCTCTTTGCCATGGTCCGGGCTGTGTGCCGCGGTAGCCTTCTCCAGAGGTCCGGGCTGTGTTCCATGTTCCCCCTGCGCTGAAGTCCGGGCTGTGAGCTGCAGTCGCCCTGAGCCAATGTCTGGCCTGTGTTCCGCAGATGCCCTGCACCAAGGTCCAGCCTGTGTGCCGCGGTCGCCCTGCACCATGGTCTGGCCTGTGTGCCATGGTCACCCTGTGCTGAGGTCAGGCCTATATGTTGCTGTCGTCCTGCGCTGAGGTTCGACCTGAGTGTCACAGTCTCCCTGCTCCGAGTTCCGGACTGTGTTGGGTGGTCAAGTAGCAACTAGTTCCAGGCTGTGTGGTGTGGTCGCCCTTCACTGAGTTTCGGGATGTGTGCCGCGGTCGCCCTTCTTTGATGTTTGGGCTGTGTGCCACGGTCGCCTTGCACCAAGTTCCAGGTTGTGTGACATAGTCACCTTTGGTTGAGGTCCGTGCTGTGTTCCAGGGTCACACTGCGTCGAGGTCCAGGATGTGTGCTGCGGTTGCCCTTCACTGAAGTTCGGCCTGTGTGCCACTGTCACCCTTCACTGAAGTTCAGGCTGTGTGCAGCAGTCACCCTGCTCGATGTCATAGATGTTGCCGCGATCGCCCTGTGCCTCGGTCTGGCCTGTGTTCTCGGTCGCCCTGTGACGAAATCCGAGCTGTATTCCACAATCGGCTAGCAACAAGTTACTGGCTGTGTGCTGCAGTCGCCTTTCACTGAGGTCCGGGCTGTGTGCCACAGTCGTCCTGCGCCAAGTTCCGGGCTGTGTGCCACGGTCGCCTTCGGTTGAGGTCCGTGCTGTGTGCCAGGGTCGCCCTGAGTCGAGGTCCAGGATGTCTGCTGCGGTTGCCCTTCACTGAATTTTGAGCTGTGTTCCGCAGTCGCCCTGTGCCCATGTACAGTCTCTGTTCCACCCTCGGCTTGTGACCTGTTCCCGGCTCTGTGCCGCGGTTCCTCTTTGTCAAGGTCTGGGCTGTGTGCCAGGAGAGCCTTCTCCAGAGGTCCGGGCTGTATTCCACTGTCCCCCTGCGCTGAGGTCCCAGCTGTGTGCCGAGGTAGCCTTCTGCAGAGGTCCGGGCTGTGTGCCGCGGTCGCCCTGAGCCGATGTCCGGCCTGTGTTCTGCAGACACCCTGCGGTGAGGTCCTGCCTGTGTGCCGCAGTCGCCCTGCGCTGAGGTCTGGCCTGTGTGCCATGGTCACCCTGTGCCGAGGTCCGGCCTATGTGTCACGGTTGTCCTGCGCTAAGGTCCTGTCTGAGTGTCATGGTCACCCTGCTCCGAGGTCCGGACTGTGTTCCATGGTCAGCTAGCAATGAGTTCCAGGATGTGTGACGTGGTCGCCCTTCACTGAGTTTCGTGTTGTATGCCACGGTCGCCTTGCGCCCAAGTCCGGACTGTGTTCGCGGTCAGCTAGTAACGAGTTCCGTGCTGTGTGTCTTGGTCGCACTTCACTGAGGTTCGGGCTGGGTGTGGCAGTTGCCCTGCACCAAGATCCAGGCTGTGTGCCACGGTCTCCTTCAGTCAAGGTCTGTGCTGTGTGCCAGGGTTGCCTGCGTCAAGGTCCGAAATGTGCTGCGGTTGCCCTTCACTAAAGTTTGGGCTGTGTGCCGCGGTCACCCTTCACTGAGTTTCAGGTTGTGTGCCACGGTCCCCCTTCACTGAGGTCCGGGCTGTGTGCCGTGATCGCCCTGTGACGAGGTCCGGCCTGTTTGCCGTGGTCGCCCTATGCCGAGGTCCGGGCTATGTTCTGCGATTGTCTAGAGACGAGTTCCTGGCTCTGTGCTACGGTCGCCATGCAGAGATTTCTGGGCTCTGTGCTGCAGTCGCCCTTCACTGAGATTCGGGCTGTTTGTCATGGTCGCCCTTCACCAAGGTCCGGGCTGTGTGCCGCAGTCACCATGCATCAAGGTCCGAGCTGTGTGCCCAGGTCGCCCTGCGCTGAGGTCCATGCTGTGTTCCGTAGTGGCCCTGCGCCGCAGTCCTGGCTGTGTTCTGCGGTCGGCTAGCTAAGAGTTCCAGGCTCTGTGCCGTGGTCACTCTACACAGAGGTCTGGGGTGTGTGCCACGGTCATCATTGGTCGAGGTCCGTGCTGTGTGCCAGGGTCGCCCTGCAACGAGGTGCGGGATGTGTGCTGTGGTTACCCTTCACTGAGGTTCAGGCTGTGTGCCGCGGTCGCCCTGTGCCAAGTTCCGGGCTGTGTGGTGGGGTCACCTTCTGTCGACTTTCATGCTGTGTGCCAGGGTCGCCCTGCATAGAGGTCCGTGATGTGTGCTGCGGTCGCCCTTCACTGAGGTTTGGGCTGTGTGCCACGGTCAACCTTCACTGACATTCAGGCTGTGTGCCGCAGTCACCCTGCTCGATGTCCTTGATGTGTGCCACGGTCGCCCTTTCCCTGGTCCAGCCTGTTTTCCGCAGTCACCCTGTGCCAAAATAAGGGCTCTGTTCTGCGTTCGTCTAGCGACGAGTTACTGGCTGTGTGCCACGGTCGCCCTTCACTGTGTTTCAGGCAGTGTGCCACAGTCGCCCTTCACCGATGTCTGGGCTGCGTGCCTTGGTCGCTCTGTGACGAGGTCTTGCCTGTTTTCCATGGTCGCCAGCGCCGAGGTCTGGGCTGTGTTCCATAATCGGCTAGTGACGAATTACGGGCTCTTTGTCGCTGGCTCCCTGTACATATTTCTGGGCTGTGTTCTGCAGTCGCACTTCACTGAGCTTCAGGCTGTGTGCTGCAGTAGCCCTGCTCCGATATCGGAGCTGTGTGCCATGGTCGCTCTGTGCCAAGGTCCAGGCTGTGTTCTGCAGTTGGCTGGCGATAAGTTCCAGGATGAGTGCTGCAGTCGCCATTAACTGATGTTCAGGCTGTGTGCCATGGTCGCCCTGCGCCAAGGTCTGGGCTGTGTGCTTGGTCCTCCCACGCAGAGGTCCAGCCTGTGTGCCGTGGTCGCCCAGTGCAGAGGTCCAGGCTGTGTTCCGCGTTTGTCTAGGGACGAGTTACAATCTCTGTGCCACAGTCGCCCTGCACAGATTTTTGGGCTGTGTGCCGTGGTCACCCTTGACTGATGTTCAGGCTGTGTGCAAAGTTTGCCCTGTGCCGAGGTCAACATATGTGCTATAGTTGCCCTGTGCCGAGGTCCAACCTGTGTGCCTTGGTAGCCTTGAACCGATTTCCGGGCTGTGTGCAGTGGTAGTCTTGTGTCGAGGTCAGGGCTGTGTGCTGAGGTCATCCTTCACTGAGGATCGGGCTGTGTGCTGTGGTCACAGTGTGCTGAGGTTTCATCTGTATGCCATGTTAGCCTTGCGCTGAGGTCTGGGCTGTGTGCCGTGGTAGCCTTGGCCGTGGTCTGGGATGTGTGCCATAGTTGTCTTGCGCCGATGTCCAGTCTGTGTGCCACAGTTGCCATCTCCCGAGTTCGGTGCTGTGTGCCAGGATTGCCCTGCACTTAGATCCGTGCTGTGTGCCTCGGTTGATCTTCACAGTGGTTCGGGCGGTGTGCCGCGGTCGCCCTGTTCTGAGGTCCGGCCTGTGTGCCGAGGTAACCTTCTGCAGATTTCTGGGCTGTGTGCCGCAGTCGCCCTGTTCCGAGGTCTGGGCTGTGTGCCATGGTCGCCATCTCCTAAGGTCCGGGCTGTGTGCTGCGGTCTCCCTGTGCCGAGGTCCGGCCTGTGTTCCACCCTCGGCTTGTGACCTCTTCCTGGCTCTGTGCCGCGGTTCCTCTTTGCCAAGGTCCGGGCTGTGTGCTATGGTCGCCCTGCACCAAGGTCTGGCCTGTGTGCCACGGTCACCCTGTTCCGAGGTCCGGCCTGTGTGCCATGGTCACCCTTCTCCGAGTTCCGGACTGTGTACTGTGGTCGGCTAGCAACGAGTTCTAGGCTGTGTGACATCGTCGCCCTTCTCTGAGTTTCAGGCTGTGTGCCTCGGTCGCCCTTCACCGAGGTCTGGGCTGTGTGCCTTGGTCGCCCTGTGACAAGGTCCAGCCTGTTTGCCGTNCTTAATATCTTCTGCTTCTCTTAGGTCCATACCATTTCTGTCCTTTATCAAGCCCATCTTTGCATGAAATTATATATATCACTTGTAACAAACACAACATTGTAAATCAAGTATATTCCAATATGAAATAAAAATTAAATTTAAAAATGTATGGTAGGAGTATTACTGTAACTTATTCCTACATTGTAAAAAGTAGCAATAATAACTGTAAGCAGAAGTTCCTGAAAACTCCAGAAATATACTCCCCTCCTTCAAATTGAAAGTCTCAAACGTATTCTCCTTAACCAAGCTCCAAGTTTGCAAGCACTGCTGTGTTATCCAACAGAAGTACTATACATCCTTCCAAAGGGCCTGGTTGATACCAATGAAGTGGTAGCACGTGTCTGCAAGAAAATCCTTAAGCTATGTCAGTTGAATAATCTTGTGTAAACAGAGGCAGGAATATTTGGGAATGTGAAATGTAGCTTTATCTTTATAGTTCATGTTGGAAAGGATTGATTTTGTGGTAATTTAAGTAAATTTTTGTTGCTAAGGCTACTGAATTGATATTTATGAAGATACACATAAGAGTAACATTGTTATTCTCATAATTTTATTATTAGATTAAGATTATAAATAAAATGAACTGGCTGGAAAGTAAATTAAGCAAGTGACTTACTTAAAAATTATGAAACAAATTTTTTAAAGAAACATTGTATAAGCTTATGAAGTTTGGCAACTATTAATATTGTGTTTTGTTGAAGTACTGTTATTTTCCTATTTTGGAACATCATTCCTTCCCATTATAAGAAAATTTAGTGTGAAACTTATAGTCATAATAAAATATTCTACAAAACTTTAAAAAGAACACAAATTAATATTTATNATTAATATTGTGTTTTGTTGAAGTACTGTTATTTTCCTATTTTGGAACATCATTCCTTCCCATTATAAGAAAATTTAGTGTGAAACTTATAGTCATAATAAAATATTCTACAAAACTTTAAAAAGAACACAAATTAATATTTATCATAGGTCATGACTTAATTGCTAAATGCACATATATGACAAAAGTGATTTGCTAACTGATGGATTAAACTTTTTTTTTTAAGAAATGCAGCTACAATTCTATGGCATTTAGACATATTCCCATTCATATTTGTCTTATATTAGTTTATGTATGGCAACATGTTGCATAAATGTACTACTAGATCCTTGCTTCTAACATTCTATTTCTTTTTCTCATTAATGTTTCAGAGGGAAATATTAGAAACATATATAAATAGACACCAAAAAATTTACTGGAGCAATTCAACACACTCCTGCTTCAGCAACTTTATTTGAATCTTTATTATATTTGTTGTTTACAACTCTGAACAAAATGTAAATTTCCCCACAGGTTCTTAAAATAGATGTGCTTAAAAAAAATTCTCAGGAGGAACATATGATTTGAATAACAAGAAGTTTTCCTTTTATAAAGCCTCTTTAGCATATTTTTTCTTGGGGCAACTCAGGCAGACTAAACAATTTTAACACAAGTAAGAGCTGCTTAAATAGTAATTTTATAAGAAGTCTTGAAATAGGTATGTCTCCTCTTGAGAAGAATTGATGTGCAGGTAGTATGAAAACTCATTCCCAAAAGATAATTGGAGCAGTTTTCTTTTATCTGTGATGTGTCATTCTTAAAAATCAGAAAGTTTTCTAATTTAAAAAATGAGGGGAAATAAAAAGGAAAAAAGTATCCAAGTTAACCCAAAAAGTTAATGGTAGAATAAAATAACCGCAAATAGCTTTCTTGAAAAGTTGTGTTCTTTTAAATATATTTTACTATGGCTTCTAANAATCAGAAAGTTTTCTAATTTAAAAAATGAGGGGAAATAAAAAGGAAAAAAGTATCCAAGTTAACCCAAAAAGTTAATGGTAGAATAAAATAACCACAAATAGCTTTCTTGAAAAGTTGTGTTCTTTTAAATATATTTTACTATGGCTTCTAAAATATTAGTATTTATATTCTCTAAAAGATATAAGGTATATCAGGTATAAGGTATATTCTCTAAAAGATATAAGAGATATCAGCAAGTTCTCAGATGTGTTATGGAAATTCAAAAAATGTAACATTACTGCTTTAAGGGTAAAGAGACTACAGTATGTGTCAGCTACCATAATAAAATATCATAGATTTGGTGACTTATCAATAGAAACTCATTCTCTTATAGTTTTGGAGGATAGAAGTGCAAGAAGAAGATTCCAGTGTGGTTGGTTTCTGATCAAGAGTTTTTTACTGGCTTGTTGGCAGTGGCCATCTCCTTGTAGAGGGGCAGAGAGAAAGATCAAGCTCTTTGGTGTCTCTTCTAAGAGCACAAATTTCATCCTAAGAGCCCCAGTCTCATTAATTTATCTGTACCTAATTATCTCCCAAAGGCCCATTGTCCAAATGCCATCACATTGAGGGTTAAGGCTATGTCATGTGAATTTAGGGGACACAGATAGAGTGTATATCCCTCCATTCATAAAAAGGAAAATAACATCTATAAAAACTTGAATAAGCCATCTATAAAACTTGAATAAACTTGAATAATTATTGCTTATTATTTTATCACCTAAAATTATCACCTTAGAGAATTTCTCTTAATATTTATCTATCTATACATAAATAACTTAAGAGAGAATTTTATAAATACACCAAAATTCCAGTGGTAATTGAATAGATAATTTCTGGGTGGTTGGCTGCTGAGTTAACTAGACAAATGTGTATGTATATTTGTGAGACTCTGTTTGTATATGCAGTTGATATTCCTTTTTCCATAATTAAAGAGAAATACCAATATTTACATGCCTGTTTCTCTTAAGATTATGTAACTGAAGATTTCAATGATTTTATTTCAAGAATGTTATAGAAGTGGAATTACACACTATATAACATTTGACTTAATCACTGAACATAATCCTGACAATTTATCCAAGGTTACTGTATACATCGAGTGTCTCCATTTTTATTTTTGAATGGTATAACATGGGGTGTACATGAAACAGTTTTAACAGGTAAACAATGAAGAACATTTGAGTAATTTCAAAGTTTAATTGGTAATAAATAAAGCCCCTAAAGCATCCATGTATAGGTATTTGTGTAATCACAAGTTTTTATCTCTCTGGGAAAATTACCAGGAAACAATTACCTATCATAAACTAATTGCATGTTTAGTTATATAAAAAACCAACTGCCAAACTTCCAGAGAGGGTGTACTATTTTACATCCCTATCAGCAATGTATATGAGTCATTTACTTTCTCCAAATCCTCATAATTATTTGCTATTGTCAATACATTTTAAATTTTAACTATTTTACATGTATTGAGTGACATCTCATCAGTTTTAATTTGTTTTTCCCTAATAACTAGGCTGTTGAATACTTTTTGATGTGCTTATCTGCCATTGATGTATCCTCTTCAGAGAAGTTTCTATTTATGCTGTGCTAAGTCAGTTTGGTCATGTCCGACTATTTGTGACCTCCATGGACTATAACCCGCCAGGCTTCCCTGTCCATGGGGTTTTCCAGGCAAAAATGCTGGAGTGGATTGCCATTTCTTCCTCCAGGGGATCTTCCCAACCCAGGGATTGAACCAGTGCCTCTTAGTTTTCCTGCGTTGGCAGGTAGGTTCTTTTCCACTTGCACCACCTTTATATCTTTTGTTAAAACTGTTCTTATTATCCAATTCCAAAGTGGCTGGGGTNGTCGACTAGCAACGAGTTCCAGGCTGTGTGACGTGGTCGGGCTTCACTGAGTTTCGGGCTGTGTGCCGCGGTCACCATTCGCTGAAGTCTGGGCTGTGTTCCATGGTTGGCTAGGGACAAGTTCCGAGCTCTGTACCGCAGTCGCCCTGCACAGATTTCCAGGCTGTGTGCCGCGCTCGCCCCACTCAGAGGTCCGGCCTGTGTGCCGCAGAGGTCTGGGCTGTGTTTCGTGGTTGGCTAGCCACGAGTTCCAAGCTCTGTGCCATGGTGGCCCTGCACAGATTTTTGGGCTGTGTGCCGCAGTCGCCCTTCACTGAGGTTCTGGCTGTGTGCCGCGGTCTCCCTGTGCCGATGTCTGGTCTGTGTGCCACAGTCACCATGTCATAAGGTCGGTGTTGTGTTCCAGGGACCCTGCGCTGAGGTCCATGCTGTGTGCCTTGGTTGCTCTTCACTGTGTTTCGGGCTGTGTGCCGCAGTTGACCTGCACCGAGTCAAGGCTGTGTTCCACCCTCTGCTTGCGACAAGGTCCGTGCTCTGTTCTGCGTTCCCTCTCTGCCAAGGTCCGAACTGTGTGCCACAGTCGCCCTATTCCAAGGTCCGGGCTGTGTGCCGAGGTATCCTTCGGCAGATGTCCGGGCTGTGTGCCACATTCGCCCTGTTCCAAAGTCCGAGCTGTATGCCGAGGTCACCATGTCCCCAAGTCCGGGCTGTGTACCGTGGTCGCCCTGTGCCTAGGTATGGCCTGTGTTCCGCCCTCGGCTTGCGACCTGTTCTTGGCTCTCTGCCATGGTTCCTCTTTGCCAAGGTCTGGGCTGTGTGCTGCGGTAGCCTTCTCAAGNCCATGTCCCCAAGTCCGGGCTGTGTACCGTGGTCGCCCTGTGCCTAGGTATGGCCTGTGTTCCGCCCTCGGCTTGCGACCTGTTCTTGGCTCTCTGCCATGGTTCCTCTTTGCCAAGGTCTGGGCTGTGTGCTGCGGTAGCCTTCTCAAGAAGTCTGGGCTGTGTGCCATGGTTCCCCGCACTGAGGTACGGGCTGTATGCCGCGGTCGCCCTCAGCCAATATCCGGCCTGTGTTCTGCAGTCGCCCTGCACTGAGGTCCGGCCTGTGTGCCATGCTGGCCCTGTGCCGAGGTCCGGACTGTGTGCCGCGGTCACCCTGTGGCATGGTCCGGCCTCTGTGCCATGGTCACCCTGCGCCGAGGTCTGGCCTAAGTGCCACTGTCACCCTGCGCTGAGGTCGAGAGTGAGTGCCACGGACACCCTGCTCCATGGTCCGGGCTGTGTACTGCAGTCGCCATCTCCTGAGGTCTGTGATGTGTGCCACAGTCGCCCTGTGCCAAGGGCCATGCTGTGTTCCTCGGTCGCTCTTCACTGAGATTGGGGTTTTGTGCCGCAGTCACCCAGAGCTGAGGTCCGGGCTCTTGTCCCATCGGCCTGAGCCAAAATCCAGCCTGTGTTCCGGGTTGACCTGCCCCGAGGTCTGGCCTGTGTGCCATAGTCGCACTGCGCTGCGGTCCGGCCTGTGTGCTGCTGTTGCTCTGCGCTGAGGTTCAGCCTCTGTGCCTTNTTGTCCCATCGGCCTGAGCCAAAATCCAGCCTGTGTTCCGGGTTGACCTGCCCCGAGGTCTGGCCTGTGTGCCATAGTCGCACTGCGCTGCGGTCCGGCCTGTGTGCTGCTGTTGCTCTGCGCTGAGGTTCAGCCTCTGTGCCTTCTTCACCCTACGCCAAGGTCCAGGCCTTGTTCCGCGGTCGGCTAGCGATGAGTTCCGGGCTGTGTACAGGGGCGCCATTCATTGAGTTTCAGGCTGTGTGCCTCAGTTGCCCTTTACCGAGGACCGGTCTGTGTGCCGTGGTCGCCCTGCGACGAGATCCGGCCTTTTTTCCATGGTCGCCCTGCACCGAGGTCCTGGCTGTGTTTAAGAGTCGACTAGCGATGAGTTCCATGCTCTGTGCCGCTGTTGCCCTGCACAGATTTCTGGGCTGTGTGCTGCGGTTGCCCTTCACTTAGGTTCGGGCTTTGTGCAGTGGTCACCCTTCCCTTAGGTTCAGGCTGTTTTCAGTGGTCACCCTGCTCGATGTCCTTGATGTGTGCCGCGGTCGCCCTGTTCGTTAGTTCGACCTGTGTTCCACGGTCACCCTGTGCTGAAATCCGGGCTGTGTTCTGCAGTCGGCTAGAAATGAGCTACTGGATGTGTGCCGTGGTCGCCCTTCACTGTGTTTCGGGCAGTGTACCACGTTGGTCCTTCGCCAAGGTCCGGGCTGTGTGCTGTGGCCTCCCTGTGACGAAAGCTGGCCTGTTTTCCGTGGTCTCCCTGCGCTGAGGTCCGGGCTGTGTTCTGCGGTCGCCATGCACCGAGTTCTGGCCTGTGTGCTGTGGTCACCCTGTGTCGAGTCCGGGCTGTGTTCCGTGGTCGGCTAGTGACGAGTTACGGGCTCTGTGCCGTGGGCTCCCTGTGCAGATTTCTGTGCTGTGTTCTGTGGTCGCCCTGCGCCGAGGTCCGGGCTGTGTTCCATGGTCGGCTGGTGACGAGTTCCAGGCTGAGTTCAGCGGTCGCACTTCACTGAGGTTCGGCCTGTGTTCCGCGGTTGCCCTGCGCCGTGTTCTGGCCTGTGTGCTGTGGTCGCCCTATCCCAAGGTCTGTGCTGTGTTCTGCAGTTGACTAGCGACGAGTTCTGAGCTCTGTACCACGGTCACCCAGCACAGATTTCTGGGCAGTGTGCCACGATCAACCTTCACTGAGATTCGGGCTGTGTGCCGTGGGCAACCTATGCGGTGGTCCGGGCTGTGTGATGCGGTAGCCCTGCTCCTAGGTCCGGGCTGTGTTTCACAGTCAACCTG
>SJYV01034515.1:20358-31184 GCA_006410875.1 Neotragus pygmaeus | reverse complement strand
TAATTAACTCTCACGCTGTATTTTGAAATTCTAGGTGGTGAGGGCCTCCCTGCACACTTTCCAGTTTAAGCTTTCTCTCAAAATTTAAGCTCCAGTCCCAGCCACTTCCTCTCCCCCATGTAGATGTTTATATTAATCTCCTCCGTAAGGACTTGGGGGTGTCCACAGACCAGACCGCAAACTTAGAGACCCTTGCTCTGCTTCTGCCCCCCGACAGGGTCCCGGTGTCTGCCTGCTGCGCCCACCGTTTCTGCTCTAGCAAGCAATGACCTCCACCCCCTTCTCTGACTTCCACTTGAGCCTCAGGAATCTCATTGCCAGGCCCCAGCAGAGCCAAGTGTCCCCAGGGGTTAAGGAATTGCCTTTGAGAACTCCAGAGTCAGGTGACTAGGAGGCCCCTATGCTTGGGTGTCGCCAGCTCATCCAGCTTTATTTATTTGTCAAACATTGTGACATCTTTCCTTTTACCCTGGGCAGGGGGAGGGGGCCACCACACATAGATATCCCTTGCCTGAGGTGAGAATGAGTCCGCCACCACCTTTGGCTTTCTGCCCTGATTGGCCAGGGTTTGCATACCATCTCTGCCATAGCTGTCTGTATGACCTGAGCGGTAGATCACCAGAGGCCTTTCTGGATTTGCAGTTTCATGTTCTGAGTCTTTTTTTTTTTTTTTCATACCTAACTTGGCCACCTGGCCCGTGATGCCATAGTGTCTTTAACCTGTTCCCCCAGCACCCAGCTTGTGGACCTAAAACCTCTGATGCTGCCTGGGGCAGCCTGGACTTAGCATCCTGACTCTGCTTCTTAACTATGTGACCTGGGCCAAGGTGCTGGCCCTCTCTGAGCCTCAGTTTCCTCATCTCTAAAATGGGTACATGATAAAGCTTATCAGTTCCTTAGTGTCACTGGGAAGGGGAAATGAGATCATCCATCTTGTGCAGTGCCTAGCATACAATAGGGAATCCCTGTTATTAATGCCATACATAGCCCAACCTCTCCTGTGAGTCTTGGGGTACACTACCTCATCTCTGTGGTCCTCAGGCTCACCACCTGGAAATCCAGGGTAAGATTCAAAGGCCCCTTCCTTTGGTGTCCAGCTCCACCCACTCAAGTAAACCCTGCAGCCCTTGAAATCATAAGGGTCTTCTGAGCCTCCCCTGTGGACCCCGCTTCTCATTCCACCATGATTGCATCTTTGTCCAGTTCTGGTTTCCCCAAGTGCCCCTCACCGTCTGAAGGACAGCCGCTCAGGGATTTAAGGGAGCAGACAGTCTCCCGGTGCCCCAAACCTGCAATCCGAGGCCTTCCTCCTGACTTGGAGTTTGGGTGGGGCAAGGGGAGTGCCTAGGGAAGGGGAGTGAAGCAGAAAGAGACTGGCTTCTCTAAATTCCACAGGCCTCCCCCTGCCTGCCTCTGTCCCTTGACGTTGGGGAAGCACCTCCATCTGTCTGGGCCTGGCCTATGACATAAGGGACCAGGGTGAACACATGCTGAGCACTGGGACCCTTGTCCCAGTCCCTGCTCTAACCCTTGGGGGAACAGTGGTGAACAAAACAGGGAAAACAGAGTTGGGCTTTTGTAAACCCAGTAAATAAGGGAAATAGCTTACTTGCCCAGTGGGGGCAAGTGCTGCGGAACAGATAGCCAAAAAGGGAGAAGTTGGGGACAGTCACATTTTGGGGGGGGCAGTTAGGGCCTCCCTGAACAGGTAACATTTGACCCAAGACCAGAAGGGAGGGAGGCCTGAAGATGTTTGAGGAAGGATGAGTCCAGACCAGGGACACAGCAAGTGCAGAGGCCCTGAGGTTAGGAGCGAGCCTGAAGAGTTTGCGGGAGACCGAGGCGGCCCGCGGGCTGGAGCAGAGGGAGCCAGGGAGAGTCAGGAAGGGTTCTGGGTTCTGGGACTGGATTCCTGAGATTCACGGGGCCAGAGGTAGGTTGGTACCGTGACAGCTGGCAGCAATAAGGAGGCAGTTAACATAGTTGACATTTATTGGTCCCTGACTGTGTGCTGGGCGTTCCCTTCCTATGCTCTCATTTCAGCCTCCCTGCAGTTGTCTCAGGAGTATCCTGGCATCAACTCCATTTTACAGGGGAGGAAACGGAGACCCCTGTAGCCTCCTCATAGCCCACCCCCGACACGTGTTCTTCCCAGTGCTTGTCCTGCCTGGGACTTGGCTGGCTTCTGCTCGCCGGAGGGGAAAGTCAGCCTCGCCAGGGACACCGTATGTCTGGCTGGCCTGGAGTGGCTGCACCCTGTCCATCTTTAAGACCTTCCCTGAGGCTTAGCAAAGAGTGATGATCACGGTCACACAGAGAGTTAGCAGGGCCAGAACCTGAGCACTGTTCGGGGGTGTTCTGGGTTCCATGTTCCGAATCTTCGCTGTGGAGGTGAGCTCGCCCAGGGTGGGGGTGCGGGAGGGGGCCCATGTTCCAGGGCGGCCGGGCAGCGTGCCTGCAGGGCTGGCGGCAGACATGGTGGGCCTCGTGTCGGCTGAGAGCCGTGAGGGGTCTGATGGGGCTGCTTGGGTTGAAGAGCCTCAGCCTGATCTCCTGGACCCTGAGAGTCTGCCCCGAGGACGTGTCTGGGGCCTGGGAGCCATAGAGGGTCCAAGTTTGGGTTTTGCAGACCCTCTGCCAGGTACAGCCCTTGTGACGGGTAGGCGGGCTGGGCAGGCCTCCCCCAGCTTCATGGGCAGGCCCAGAGACGAGGCGGGTGTCCCGCATCCTGGCAGGTACCAGCTGACCTCTGGCTATGTGGATATGCCAGCTCCAGGGGTGGATCTTGGCAGGTCCCCGGAGCCCCTGTTCACCCCCTGGCCTGTAGGACACAGGCTCTCAGCGTGGGTGGGGGGGCGAGGTGAAGGATGTCAGGAGTGCCGGGTGGGGGTCCTGGCCTGCCGTCCTGGAGCTGAGCTGGGCTTTGTCCCCAGAGGGCCTCCCGAGGCCCCTTCCTGGCCAGGCTGGTCCATCACACTCCTGGCCCGGGTTTCTGTCTCCCTCCTTTCTGTGTCTTTGTCTCTCCCTCTCTCTGGCTACACTCGTCTCTCCATCTCCGTATATGTAGAGACCCCCCATCTCTCTCTTTCCTCCTCTTCTCCCCTCTCTCACCTCTCTGTGTCTCTGATGGCGTTCTCTCCCATCTGTCTCTCTTCCTCTGCGTCTCTCTGGTCCCTGCCTCCCCGCTACCTCCTGTCCCCCCACCTCCCTGAGGCCGAGGGTCTCCTAGTGGCCCCGGACCCACCTTAAGGGCAGAATCCAGGGCATGTCTGACTGAAACCAGAAGAGGCGGGCCCGGTGCCAGGCCTCTGGCTGTGACCTGTCCCCAGGAAAGCAGAGGTGCCCCCCGCCACGCCCCTGCCGGCCCTACACAGCCACCACATGCCAGCTCGGCCCCTCCCCAGGCCATCAGGAATCACCTCTGTCACTCGGCTCCAATCATGGTCAGGCCAGGGGCTAGTTCGGGGAAGTAAGGCCCGGTGCTGTGCTGGAGGTGGCCTGAGCCCTCTATGCGGAGGAAAGGCCTTCCCCTCCCCGGCCTCAGTCTGCCCATCTGTGATATGACCCCATTTAGACCCCTTGACCGTGCAATCCCGGCCTGGTCACTGTCCATGTTGACTTTGGCAACTCTCGAAGGACTTCGGACACCTCCTCTCTCTAGGCCTAGTTTCCCCCTCTGAAGGTTGGGGCAGATAGCCCCCAGCTTTTGGTGTATGGCAGGCTGGGCTGGCTGGGATCCTCCCTGGCAGTGTAGCTGGTATGGAAGAGGTGCTCTGTGAATGCTTGTTATAATAGATGTGTTTTTTCTAGGTCATAGTTGAGGCACTTGTTCTGCAGAAGACTCCAGAGCCTAGAGGACAGTTTAGATGGGAAAATATTCAGATTTTGGGACTTTGTCCATGGCAAGGGGAGAGAGTTGGGCTACCTTTGGAATCAAGACAGTCCCAAACGTCCAGGCTAAGGTCTCCCACTTATAGGCACAGGATCCAAACCCAGCTCTTGGCTTTTACCTGCTGAGCCTCAGTTTCTTCATCCAGGAACTGGGATCACACGGTTCCTCCCTCGAGGCACTGAGACTTGAATGAAAGACTGCCTCACCTTTGAAAACCCAGATGACTGCAGGGGCCTGGCCAGCACTGCCACCAGGGGAAGCCCCCCAGGATGAGGCCTCAGGGAGAAGAGAGGGCTGGGGTAAACCAGGAACTCTGCCCCCATCTGAGGGGGCCTCAGACCTGGGGTGGCCAGAGCCTGTGTTCTTAAAGGAAGCAGGAAAATGGGAATTTAGAGTTTGGTTTCTTTTTTTTTAAGTGTAGCTCCTTTTAAAAAAAAAAACTAAGAGCAAAATATGGCAGAGGGGGGGACTTCCCTGCTATTACAGTGGTAAAGAATCTGCCTGTCAATGCAGGGGACGTGGGTTCGATCCCTGCCCCAGGAAGATCCCACACGCCACAGGGCAGCTAAGCCCACACCCCACAATCAGAGAAAGCCTGTGTGTAGCCAAGAAGACCCAGTGCAGCCGTTTGCTGTTCGGTCGCTCAGTGGTCACCGACTCTGCAACCCCACGGACTGCAGCACACCAGGCTTCCCTGTCCTTCACCACCTCCCAGGAGCTTGCTCAGACTCATGTCCATTGAGTCAGTGATGCGAAGCCATCCAACCATCTCATGCTTAGAAAAGACCCTGATGCTGGGAAGGACTGAAGTGCAGTCATAGATGGATAAATGAGACAAGACAGAGGGAGTGGGTCTGCAGAGTCTGTGGTGTGGGCTGCACACTGTACCCAGCCCGCGATTGGCCTGGTTATTGTTCCTATCACTTAATCTCATTGCTGGCGCTGCAAGCTGGGAGGCGGCAGATCATACTGAGGAATCTCCTGTCCCTGACCACCGGCCCTCCCAGCTTCCTGCTTCTGAGCCCCCCGTCCTGGCCACAGACCAGAGCCACAAAAGGGAAGGCCCTTCAGGGTCCTGTCATGGTGACCCCAGGTTGGGGCGCTGGGGTGACAGGGCCGCGGGGTGCCAAGGAGGCAGCCCCTGACGGCGGAGTGGGCGGCGAGGGGCTTCTGCACCTGCCTCCTCTATGTGAGGCCTGGAGGATCCTGGCCCTGTCTGGGCCCCAAGGCCCTCGTCTGTACGAGGAGTAGGACCCTGGGCGTGTCCTTCGCCCACTCGGAGCCTTGGTCTTCTCACAGGGTGGCAGTTCTGGCTCTGGCTTGGAGTGCAGTCTGCCCTGTGCAGCCCGGACAAGGCCCGTTCTCTCTCTCAGCCTAGTCGCTGTCACACCGCTTCAGTGAAGGGTGCCCAGAAGCAAAGCCTGGCAGTTTTCCTCTAGGATTGTGGTTAGGAATTTGTTATTCCACAAGCATTTATTAAGCACCAACGCGTGCCAGGGCCCTGCTGTGCAAGGCAGGCACAGTCCTAGGCCTCCTGAGTTGACATTTAGGGAGAGGATGCTGCAGGTTATGCAGGCAGAGTTTCTCATGATGGACCCCATGGTTGGGGAGCCCGGGCGTTAGAGGAGGAATGGTGGGTGGCTTCCTGGAGGTGGAGGTTCCACAGAGACCTGCAAGAAATCTGTCCTTGAGCCCAGCTGCCTGAGAAAACAGTGTTCCTGGGGACCATGTCACATGCACCCAGGCGGTCCTTTTATTTCCTTTCGCGTTTGTAAATTTTAATTTATAATTATGAGATTTTTGCTAAGATGTCGCATTCATAAATTTTAAATTCAAAAGGAGGCAAAAAGACAGTCTTAACTCTACAGTTGTTTGGTTGTTTTTTCACTTTTTTTATGTAAGTGGATGTTTGGCACTCTACTGTTTGCACTTACCAGTTTGTCCTGAATATCCAGTCCCTCCGTCAGCCACATAGGAACGGTCACCCAGGCTTTTTGCCTAGCAACAGAGACACCGTAAACCAAGTTAACTTGTCTGATTCCCCAGGCAGTGGACACTGAGGTTATTCTCAGTGTTTAGATATGGTCAACAAAGCTGCAGTTGAGTGAATCAGCCTGTCCCAGCCCACAGGATATTAAAAATACGTGCCAAAATTATAGAGATGGTTTCATACCTGCATCCTGATTTCTGGCTCCTCTTGAGAATTAGAGCCTCTGACCTCCCTGGGCCCACACTCCCTGTCCTGGCAGTGGTCAGCCAGTTAGTGCCTCCCGCTCTAGGAGGGGCACTTGTGCTGCGATGTCTCGCTGCCCCACCCAGCCCACCTCACTGCTTCAGACCGCCTGTGCAGCCCCAGGCGATGTTAAGAGCTTGAGACCTCCTCATCGGCCCTGTGGCTGGAGCCGTGGAAATGACAACCGTGCTTGGTTTCTCCCGGATTCCTGACTGATTGCCTGGAGCCCCCTTGATGGACGTGGGACAGGGTCTGAACGTGCATAATTAAGAGCTGTTTGTAGCACTTCCAAATAATTGGCTACCAGAAGAGGGCAGGTGATAGGATAATGAGAATTCAAAAAAAGAAGCTCATTAAAGTTCCTGCAGGGGTCTCCAGAGANCTTGGAAATGACAACCGTGCTTGGTTTCTCCCGGATTCCTGACTGATTGCCTGGAGCCCCGCTTGATGGACGTGGGACAGGGTCTGAACGTGCATAATTAAGAGCTGTTTGTAGCACTTCCAAATAATTGCCTACCAGAAGGGGGCAGGTGATAGGATAATGAGAATTCAAAAAAAGAAGCTCATTAAAGTTCCTGCAGGGGTCTCCAGAGAGAGCCCAAAGGGGCCCACAAGACCAACGTTCTGGTCCTGTCTGCCGAAGACTCGGCACATGCAAGGCCAGCCTCGTGGGCAGCAGGCCTGTGTGCAGAAGGGTTTGGTTTAACACAGCCGGCCCGGACTATATGACGTTGGACAGACCTATCCCATTCTCTGGGCCTCAGGGACACTGTGAAATGGGCAGGCTGTCCCTGCATTCAGCCTGCAGTCTGCACTGCAGACTCATGGAACACAGTCAGAGAGCCCTCCCTAGACCAGCCCCGCCTGGCTCTGATCCTTGATCCCGTGGCCTTGGCCCGCCGCCCTGCACTCACTCTCGCCCCTTCTCCCCGCAGGCAAGCGCTTCCAGGAGTGGTGCTGCGTGGTCCTGTGCTTCAGCCTCATCGCCCACAACGTGGTCCACCTCCTGCTGTTGGCCCGCTGGGAGCAAACGCCCCTCGTGATGCTGGGCGTGGGTGAGTGCCCGCAGCCCCACTGCCTGCCTCTGTTTCCCCAGGGGCCAGGGACCTACCTGGTGTCTGCGCCACGCTGATGGCGACTCACATGTCCTGCGTGCACAGGAATGGGGTTCGGGCTGTGAGGACCCTGTCGCCCATCGCACACACGTGGCATCTGTGTCCGTGCTTGGCCCAGAGACCTGGGCGTCATCCCGAGTTCCTCCCCTCTGTCGCTCCACATCCACACCATCAGCGAGTCTCCTGGCTCTGGTTTTGAGTTGTACCCAGCATCCACCATGCCCTCCCTGGTCCAGCACCATCCTCCAGGCTGGACTGTGGCTGAGGCCTCCTCCGTGGTCTCCCACCTCCATCTCAGCCCTCCACTGTCCACTCTCCGCAGGCAGCCGGGAGGATCCCATCGGATCCCACATGAGGTCACACCACTGGTCTGCCGTCCCCAGTCTACTTAGAACAAAACAGCAGCTCCTTGGCACCGCCCCCAATCCTCCTCCTGTCACTTCCCTCCTCCTGTCGGCTCAGCCCGCTTCCACCACACCAGCCTCCCTGCCACCATCAGGCACACTGCTAGCTCAGGGCCTTTGCACACACTCTTTCTGAGCTGCTAGCTCAGGGCCTTTGCACGTGCTTTTTCTGAGCTGGTAGCTCAGGGCCTTTGCACGCACTCTTTCTGAGCTGCTAGCTCAGGGCCTCTTTCTGAGCTTGAGCTCTTCCCACGGAGCCTTGGGTGGTTCGCTGCCTCGCCCCCTCAGGGAGCTCCCCACTCACAGCAGCAGCCCTGCCGTGCTCCCCGCACCCCACTCTGTCCTGTATTCTGCTGGTTTGTCCCCTGCCTCCCCCAGTCGCACATCTGCTCCCTGAGAGTCAGGACTTGTGTGTCTTCACTGCTGTGTCTCCAGACGCGATGCCTCACATAGTAGGTGCTCTGTAAATACTCACCGAACCAGTGAGTGAATGAATGGGCGAGCTGCACGCATCGGTGCCTGCCGAGCGGTTTCTGCCGGTCTGTCCTCAGGCATCCACGGCCTGGGCGACAGGCACTGCCATCGTTGGCATCGTTACACAGAGCAGGAGACCAAGCCTCAGAGCGGGGAACGGCCAGAGTCACCCCTCAAAACGGAAAGCACGACAGTTTCTAATTCAATGTCTCCACACCCAGGTCCTGGAGTGATGTCATTCCTTCCTGCCTGCCCTCTGCCCCTCCACTCTCCCCTCTAACTCCAGTGCTTGTCTCCTCGACTCCAGGCTCGGTGGCCGCTGTGGTCCAGCGGGCCGGCCCCAAGTGTTCAGCTTCCACAGTCTCATTAAAAGCATTCTGGCCACTCGGGCCTGCTAATTGAGCCCTCGGGGNCTCCCCTCTAACTCCAGTGCTTGTCTCCTCGACTCCAGGCTCGGTGGCCGCTGTGGTCCAGCGGGCCGGCCCCAAGTGTTCAGCTTCCACAGTCTCATTAAAAGCATTCTGGCCACTCGGGCCTGCTAATTGAGCCCTCGGGGTCTGCGGTAGCAGTGGGCATGTGCTGGGGGGCCGGACCAGCTGGAAGGGAAAGAGGGTAACCCGTTAGTGCTGAGGAGCCGGGCCCTACCCACAGAGCCAGGCATGCCCCCTCTGTCCAGGGGCAGGAAGGACCTGCACCCCCAGGCTCTCTGCCTCAGAGCAGCACTTTCAAGGGCGGGGGTGTCGACAGTGTGAGCCCCAACACCCCACCTGGGGGCGATCAGCAGCAGACTGCTACATCCCGGACTCACGTCAGCTCCGCCACTCCCGGGCTCTGTGGCCTTGGGCAAGTGTCATTACACCCCTGAGCGCCTCTGCCACATCTGGAAAGTGAGGCTGCTTGTAGTACCTGCTCTATGGGGCCACTGTGAGGGCCAGACGCATCCCTGCTGAGAGGGCAGTGGCTGGGTCGAGGTAGGGAGAGGGCACCACCCAACATTCCCCTCCCCAGGGCTCAGACTTTGCCTCTCAATGATCAGTTTAACTGTGGATATTTCCCAAGACTACTGCATGCCAAGGGCTTCCCAGGTGGGATGAGTGGTAAAGAACCTGCCTGCCAGTACAGGAGATCTAAGAGGCGCGGATACGGTTCCTGGGTCCAGAAGATCCCCTGCAGGAGGAAATGGTAACCCACTCCTGTGTTCTTCCCGGGGAAATTCCATGGACAGAGGAGCCTGGCGGGCTGCCATCCATGAGGCTGCTAGAGTCGGACATGGCTGAACGACTACACGACAACAAGCACCACCAGGGGCCCAGCCCCACCGTGGGCTCTTTGCACTGTAGGCGGCAACCGAGTGAGAGTTTCGGTCACCTGCTCTGGGACCCAGATGGTTTCCCTGTCGGGCAGCAGCAGGGTCTGGGATGGTGTATCCAGACCTGCCCATCTCCTAAACCGCAGACTCCCTGACTAGGAACTGTATGCCCTCCACTAGGAGGGACAGCGTGTTCTCGGCAGCAGGCCCACGTTGGGCAAAGGACCCATCGCACCAGAGCCCCCGTGTGGATTGAGTGAGCCAAGAGGTTGGGCACCCCGGGGAGGTCACCACCTCCCTCCCCTGACTGGGGCCAGATCTTCCAGCCCTGGGGTCAGGAGATTTCTCACCTGCTTATCAGCCAAGCTCGTCCACCAAACACCTTTGCCTCTGGACTGATAACAGCCTGCAATCCTCTGATAGCAGTGTTTGCACAGTTCCTGATCGATTTAAGTAGTCACCCTGATTTCTGTGTTGACACACTGGAAGGAATGGTACTGTGCCAGCCTACAGAAGCCACCCCTAGCCTGCTGGCACCCCGGCAGGCCCCAGAAAGCCAAGGAGCCAGAAGCCTTGAAAAGGTGCCCAGTTAATAAATACCGATAGATGATGCCATCCTGGGTGGCAAAGTTAAGATTGGCAGAAACTGGCAGGTAAGATGAGAGGTAAGAGGTCAGGGAAGGTCTCTCTGGAAAAGTGGCATTTGCACAGAGACCTCAAGGCAGTGAGGGAGCTGGGCCAGTGGTTTTCTCTGGGGTATTCCAGGCAAAGCGAGCAGCAGGGGCAAAGCCCTTGAGTCTAGGGTAAGCCCTACGCACTTGGAGAAGAGAAAGGAGGCCAGTGTGGCTGGAGAAAATTGACCAGAGGAAAAGTAGTCGGGGGCAGATCAGAGACCTGTGGGGACCAGCCGTGCAGGGCTTTAAAGACCGTGTTCTGAACTTAGAGTTTTATTCTGCAAGCCATGAGAAGGCACTGGCGATTGTCCCCTTGGAGCCAGTTCAGTTCACTTGTTCAGTCGTGTCTGACTCTGCGACCCCGTGGACTGCAACACGCCAGGCCTTCCTGCCCATCACCAACTCCCAGTGCTTACTCAAACTCATGTCCATTGAGTCAGTGATCCCATCCAACCATCTCATCCTCTGTCGTCCCCTTCTCCCGCCCTCAATCTTTCCCAGCATCGGGGTCTTTTCCAAGGAGTGAGTTCTTCGAATCAGGTGGCCAAAGTACTGGAGTTTCAGCTTCAGCATCAGTCCTTCCAGTGAATATTCAGAATTGATCTCCTTTAGGATGGACTGGTTGGATCTCCTTGCAGTCCAAAAGAATCTATAGTCTTCTCCAACACCACAGTTCAAAAGCATCAATTCTTTGGCACTCAGCTTTCTTTATAGTCCAACTCTCA
>SJYV01034515.1:0-17828 GCA_006410875.1 Neotragus pygmaeus | reverse complement strand
GGCAGCGGAGGTGGTGAGAAGTGCTAAGGGCTGGGTGCACTGTGAAGGGTGAGCTGCCAGAAGGTGCTGACAGGTTGGCTGTGGCCGTGAGAGGGAGAGGGGGCGGCCTGAGGGAAGTGACCGCCAACAGCCAGGAGGGAAGTGGAGGAGCCTCGAGAAAGGAAGGAGCTGCCTGGGGAAGCAGGAAATCAGAATGGAAATCCCAGTGTCCTGGGAGGAGAGGCACTGTTTGAAGCCCAGGTGCTGGCAGAGGGCCCCCAGGGGCGCTCTGTGCGAACCGAGAAGAGGCCTAAGACCCGCAGGGCTTCCAGAGCGGGAAGAGGAAGAAGAGCCAGCCAAGGGGGAAGATGGGGAGCCAGGCAGGGTAGCACGGATGTGGACAAGAAGGGGTTTCAGAAGACTTGGGGGTCAGCGAGGAGCACCCACCAAGCAGAGCAGCAAGACGAGGCCACGAGGGACCGTCGGAGCTGTCCCCCTGGAGGTCTCCAGCGGCCCACACAAGGACGGCATTGGTCGCAGCGGATGAGTGACCCAGGAATGACTGCGGGAGCCCTGAGCGGTTTGCTGCACTTGGGGAAAGTGCAAGGAAAATGTGGGGGGTGGCAAGCTGGTGCCCGAAAGAGGGACTAGAAATTCCTGGCAAAGGAGGGTGGGGTTTCTAGACGGAAGGCACAGTGAGTGCAGAGGTCAGCAGTGATCCAGCAGTCACAGGGCCTTGGGTCCGGCCGGCCGGCCTCTCGGGTCAGGAGTCTGGCCTGGAGGAGGAGTCTCAGCTGGATTTGAGCTGAAAGGTGGTAAAGACAGGATTTGGCTCCAGGACCGGAGGGACGAGGGCTTCCCTGTTGGCTCAGGGAAAGAATTTGCCTGCATTGCAGGAGATGCAGGTTCAACCCCTGGAGGAGGAAATGGCAACGCACTCCAGTATTTTTGCCTGGAAAACTCCATGGACAGAGGAGCCTAGTGGGCTACAGTCCATGGGGTCACCGAGGGTCGGACACAACTGAGCAACTAAACACACACACGCTACACCGTAGGGACCAGCCCTCAGCTGGGTCTGTTTCTGTCTCAGCCCCATCTCCACACCAGGCCTCAGGGTGGGCGGGGCAGAGAAGTCCCGGCATGTGGCCTGTGGGGAAGTGGAGGCCCCAGGGAACGGTCTCAGAGTGGCTAGGGTGAGTCATCGTGGTCTCAGCCTGGCCCCGTGCCCTGCAGGCAGGGTGGTGACCAGGCTCAGGCCGCCCCCAGGGTGAGCCAGCCACCAGGCGCTGACACCAGCCCTGGGACAAAGAAGCTTCTGTGTGCCCGCCTCTGCCAGCCCCGCTCCCGTTAAAGAGGACTTGGGCAGCAGGCCTGGAGGCCTGGACTCGCGCTCTGGAAACGGCCACGGCCCATAGATCAGAGCCGTTTCCTCCCGGAGGCGGCGGGGAAGACTCTCTTCTCTCCAAAAATAATTCCTGGCATCTCTGTAAAGCCCACGTTCCTCCTCCCTGCTGGGCAGCCAGAAAAGGCCAGGGGCTGGTTACTGGACAGATGACACCGCAGAGGCTCCGAGAGGGGAGCGATATTTTACTACTAACTGTGGCCGCACTGGGGGACCGCTTACTGTGTCCCACGGGCCTGCGCTGTGTGCTCAGTCACTCCTTTGTGTCTGACTTTTGCAACCCGTGGACTGCAGCCTGCCAGGCTCCTCTGTCCATGGGATTTCCCAGGCAAGAATGCTGGAGTGGGTTGCCATTTCCTTCTCCAGGGGATCTACCCACCCCAGGGATGGATCCTGCGTCGCTTGTGTCTCCTGCACTGGCTGGTGGATTCTTTACCACCGCGTCACCTGGGAAGCCCTTAGGACCTGCATTCGCCCGTTACTAGCTGATGGTACTTAAGCCACGTAAATACCGTTCCTGTCTCAGACCTGGACATGGAGGCTCAGCATCATCATGAACAGCCCTCTCTCTGGTCTCTGGCCACCGACCAGCAGCTCTGACCCCTCCTTACCCTCCAGGTCTCATTTCTTCCTCTGGCAAGTGGGATGTGGTGGGGCCTTTCACAGTGGACATGAAGTGAGATGATACCCTTTTTTTTAATGGACTTTCTTTTTGAGGACAGCTTTAGATTTACAGGAAATAAGCAGATAGAGAGCAAGTTCACCTATAAACCCTGGCCCCAGTTCCCCTTATTAGTAACACCTCATGTTGGTATCATATGTGTGTTACAATGAATCCACCAATATGCATACATTATTATGAAGTAAAGTCCATAGTTTATTCAGAGGTCCTTAAGTTTTTTTCAGTTTTAAAAATTTTTTTAGGTAACAGCTTTGTCATCATATCGTTCACACAATATTGCATTCACCCATACAAAGTGCACAATTGAGTAGTTTTTAGTAAATTTATCAAGTTACCTAATCATCACCATGCTCAATTTTAGAACACTTTTGTCACCCTGCAAAGCGACCCTCTACCTCTTAACCATTAAGTCCTAACTGATCTCCGTTCTGTATCAGTAGATTTTCATATTTTGGATATCTCATGTAAATGGAACCCTAAACGGTGTGGTCTCGGGTTTTTTTGGTTGGTTGGTTGGTTGTGTCTTAGCTTCTTGTTTTATGCTAGAGGATAGCCAGTTGCCAGCATTGTGATGGGTTCAGGTGTGCAGCAGAATGGCTCAGCCACAGAGATCATCCTTCTCCAGACTCCCCTCCGTGCAGGCTACCGCTTATTGAACAGAGTCCCCTGTGGTGTACAGTAGGTCCTTGTTGGTTATCCATTTTTAATGTAGCAGCATATACGGATGTCCTTAATTTTTAGTTACTGCCCTTTTTCTATCCCAGGATCCCATCCATGATCCCACATCACATTTAGTTGTCATGTCCGTTGAGGTTCCTGAGCTGTGAGTTTCTTGGATCTTCCTTGTTTTCAGTGACCGGGACAGCTTGGAGGAGGGCTGGTGTATTGTGGGATGCTTGTCTGCTGGGATTTGTCTCGTGTTATTGTTAGTGGGCTGTGTGTCTTGGGGAGGAAGAGCCCAGAGGTCAAGTGCCATTTTCATCCCCATCTATAGCAAGAATATATACTGTCAGCATGACTGATCCCCGTGACGTTGACCTTGACCACCAGGCTCAAGTGGTGTTTGTCAGGTTCCTTTAAAGTTACTCTCACCACCTCCCTTTCGTGTTGTTATTCCCCCGGTAGAGAAGTCACTGCACAGCGCATGTTTAGTCTGCAGGGATTTATATTCCCAATAATACACTTTTTTGACACCTTTGACAAAGGACCCAGCACACAGGAAGCACCCTAGTGTTAACTGTAATTATAAAATGTTTTTCTAGTATTGTTTTTATTATCATTATCATCTGTAAGGAGTTTCTCAGGTGACGCTAGTGGTAAAGAACCCACCTGCCAATGCAGGAGACATAAGAGACGCAGGTCCAATCCCTGAGCTGGGAAATCTTTCCTGGAGGAGGGCATGGCAACCCACTCCAGTATCCTTGCCTGGAGAATCCCATGGACAGAGGAGCCTGGTGGGCTACAGTCCGTGGGGTCGCAAAGAGTGGGACATGACTGAAGCGACTTAGCATGCACACATCATCTGTAAGGATTAAGTGCTTAGGACGATTAAGGAGATGAGATCTGTAACCGGCTTAGAACTGGCCTTGGTACAGTTTAGGGATTAAGAGAGATAAAACATTTAAGGTGCTGGCACAGGGCCTGGTAACTATAAGTGCTCAATAAATATCAAGTAAAAATAAGCAAGTGGGTGGGTAGATGGATAGGTAGGTAGATGGCTGACATCTTTACCCAAAGAAGATGAGGGCATATGTCCTCACACAGGCTTGAGAATGACAGTTCACAGGAGCTGAGTCATTCCAGCCCCAACCTGGAAACAGCCTCATTGTCCACCAGCAAAATGGATAAATGTACTGTGGTATATCCAGGTGGTGGAATACTATTTGGCACTGAAAAGGATGAACTCCTGAGACAACCACATGGATGCCTCTAGAAGCATTATGCTAGGGAAGGAAGCTAAACCCAAAAAAGTACATCCCATAAGGATCCATCTATGTGAAGTTCCAGAATTGGCAAAACCAGTGTATAATTATGGGAAGCAGATTGGTGGTTGCATGGAGCAAAGGTGAGGAGGAAAATGGCACCATGAGGGAGCCTGCTGGAGGGCTGCATTCTGCTGAGGCAGCCTTAGCTCAGGCTGACGGGACTGGGGCTCAAGAGGCACCTCTGCCAACCCTTTGCTGGCAAAGGGAAGATGCTGAGGCCCAGAGCAGGCAGAGTGGGCCCAGGGTCACACAGCAGTGCCTCCAGCTCTTGATCTAGCTCCCCCTTAGCTTGGCCCCAGTGCCACTGTTCCCTCGTGGTAGACACAAGGCAGTGTGTACACAGCATCCTGCGTATGCAATAAGAGCTCTATTAATGCCCCTACACCTACAGTTTAAGGGCATGAAAAGGTGCTGGTTTTGGAGACTGGTAGACTAACCTCAAACCAGGTCTGCCACTCAGGGAGGTGGTTCAACCTCCCTGAGCCCCTTTCCTCATCCGATGAGTGGGGAAAATAAACGAGGCTGTCCCCTCAGATGGTGACCAGTGCTGTGAAAGAAACAAAGCAAGGAGACGTGACCAAGAGCACCTGCCTGGGAGGATGGCCGTAGCCAGGGCTTCGTGATGTTTACCCTGAGCTGGAAGACGGAGGAGGAGCCAGCCCTTCAGGGGGTCTCAGGGAGGGGGTGGGGCATCAGATAGAGGAGCAGCAACTGCAAAAGCCCTGGGCTTCCCAGCCTTCGCCAGCCCCTTCCCCACCTGGCCCGCCTTCCCTGCACTGCCCTGAGGAACACGACTACCCGGCCCTGTACACCGGCCTCAGAGCCCCGGCATGGCCTCCCCCTCCCCAGTGCGGCCCCCAGGCAGTGTCACCCCTCCTCACCCTGTCTTTTTTTTCTTTTTCTGGCTGCGCTGGGTCCTCACTGTTGTGCGTGGGCGGGCTTTCTCTAGTTGCGGCGACCGGGGGCTACTCTCTGCTTGTGCCCAGGCTTCGTTGCCCTGCGATATGTGGGATCTTCCCAGACCAGGGACTGAACCCGTGTCCCCTGCACCGGTAGGCAGATTCCTCTCCACTGTACCCCCTGGCAAATTCCCCTGCGCCTTAGCTCTCTGTCCCAATGACATGAGCTCAGCCAATGTCCGATGCATCTCTGGCTCGAGTGCACGGCACACAGTAGGTCCCTGGCAGAATGTTGCCTTTATGGACTAAATGAACAACAGCAAAGATAATAACAGTATTGAGGGCTCCCTCTGCACTACACACTGTACTTAGCACTTCCCATCGATTCACTCCACACATGTACCGACCCATATTGTGTGCCAAGAAGTGGGATGCAGCTATAAACAAAAGACGAAAATTCATGATTTTGTGGAGCTGACATTTTTATAGGTGAAGACAGTAAACGGAAATGAAGTCCAAGGTGATAGGTGCTTGGAGAAGAAAAGAGGCAGGAAATGCTGGGAGATGGGGGTACTTATGGTTTTAGATTAGGTGTCCTCGGGGGAACTTTGAGGCAAAGATCTGAAGGAAGTGAAGGAGTGAGCTGCGTTTCATTTTGGGAAAGAATGTTCCAGCAGGGTAAAGAGCTAGTGCAGAGACCCAGAGGCTTGTAAGGGGGTGTAAGGGAAGGGGAATATGCCAGCAGGGTTGAGACGCAGGCGGTGGGGAGCAGGATGGGGTGGGACTGGGGCGTCACCTTGGGCAGTGGGCTGGCCACTCTGCCTTGGTTTCCCCGCGTGGACGGTGTCATGGTGCATCCTACCGAGATGTTTGGACCCCAAGGTAGCTTAAGAGCCTAGCTCTGCCACTTGCCATGTATGCGACCTCAGTCTACTTAGTTCTGTTCTCCAAGCCTCAGTTTCCACCTCTATAAAGTAAAAATAAAGATGGTACCAGCTACTAATAGATGGTGAGAATTCGTGAAGATCGAGCGTGTCTGGCACTGAGAAAGTATTCAGTAAACGGTAGCTGCCGTGTTCTTTTTTAATCCTCCTCATTCTCATCTGGCTAGAGGAAACCGGGGTGCAGAGAGGTTAGGGAACATGCCCAGTGTCACACAGCTGGTAAGTGACAGCTGACATGTGAGTCCAGGCGTAACAGCACTTACCCTCTGGATTATACTGAACCCTCAAGTGAGCATGTGGTTTGGGGGCTGAGGGGTCTTTGTTCTGAAAAGGCTGCTGGGGGCCCAGTGATCACATTGACTGTTGGTAAAAGCTGAGTTACGGGGCTGTGGCTCCTGTCTGGACCTTGGGTCCTTCCTGACACCAAACCCCAGAATGACCTTGCCGTCTATCACCAGTAGCACGGGAGTAGAGCAGGGCGACTGTGGGTCAGAGAGAAACTGCCAGCCGGCTCCTAACAGGGAAAGGCCGGGCGATCTGAGCCCAGTTTACTCTTCCAGCCTCACCTAGGAAGTGAGGCCCCGCGTCTCCCTGGGGATGATCAAGGAAAGGGATAGACTGTGGCTCCATTCATGGGGAGCAAAGTGTCCCACGGAGAGAAGGGAGCCTAACCTGAATGACTGAGCGAGTGACTTCCTGAGTTGGAGTGGGGAGCTGGCAGGGACGTGCCCTTGACCCCCCATCCCCACCTCCAGCTCACCTTCCTCTTGTCCACAGTGGCAGGGGCTCTCCTTGCTGACTTCCTGTCTGGCCTGGTGCACTGGGGAGCCGATACCTGGGGTTCCGTGGAGCTGCCCATCGTGGGGAAGGTACGTACGTTGACCCAGCCCTGAAGCTCAGCCTGTCTCCTCCTGGAGAAGGTGGGGCTGTCTGACCTGAACTGAGTCCCCTTTCCTCTCTGAGCCCATTTTCCTATCTGTAACATGGGAACCGTGGTTCTAGCCTGAGCCCTGCTCCCCCGCCTTCAAGACCAGAACAGGAATCCCCTGTGATTTCCTGGAAGCAAAAGCATCAGGCTGGGACAGAGAGCTCTGATACATGTCCACCTCACTGGACCCCCTTGAACTTGGGGGCCATACTGCATCTTGTTCTCCTCTGCCTGCCCTGCTGCACCTCACTGTTCGTTTCCATTGAACTTTATCTGATGTCAGTCAGACGTTTTGATTGCGATAGAAAATCTGGTACACACTTAACCACAGAAAGGTACTGATTTGTGTACTAAAAGTTTTAGAAGCCAAATTAGGGCGTGGTTGGGTCCAGTAGGACGAACAGACTGTTTTCTCTGGACCCCATCCCTCTCCACGCCTGTCTCTGCTTTCCCCTCCGCTGGCTCCACACTCCCACAGGCTCTCCCCTGGTAAGGTGGCCGGAATGACAGTCCACTGCCTCCAAGGTCCATCGTCGCAGCTCAGCGCTCTGCGGAGACCGCCCCCTTTCCCATAGTTAGGACCAAAGTCCCACGGCTCATCCCCATTGGCCTCGCTTGGGTCACGTGGCCTTCACACAGCCAGTCACTGGCCAGAGGAATGGGACGCTCTGATTGGCCAGGCCGGGGTCCGAGGAGGCGCCCTGATTGGAGCGGCTGGTACTAAGAGAAGAAGCGGAGGCTCTTACCAGAAGGAGGGGTTGGATACTGGAAAAACCTGCCTGTCGGTGTGAGGGGTCTCTTCAGTTGCCTCGGGGTAGGAGAGGAGGGTGGAGGTTGTCGCCAACCCCCACCTCGATAGCCCAGGTCCGGAGGCTGAGGCCCACAGAGGGGCAGGCAGCCGGAGGTCCCACCAGGTCATTTCCACCCATCTGGTAAAGCTGCTAGACCCGGAGCCTGAAGGCTGGAGGGACCCACAGCAGTGCTGTGGTGGGGCAGCATGCCAGAGACGAGGAGGCGCCCCCGCGCGGAGTGTGTGTGCAAGAGGTCAGGGAGAGGGGCTGACTGGTCGCATGTGTCCCCTCACCTCACCTAGGCTTTCATCCGGCCATTCCGGGAGCATCACATCGACCCAACAGCCATCACCCGGCACGACTTCATCGAGACCAACGGGGACAACTGCCTGCTGACTCTGCTGCCACTGTTAAACATGGCCTACAAGTTCCGCACCCGGAGCCCAGGTAAACATGCCAGCTGGTAGCGGGGGAACCTCCAGGGAGCCCTCGGGGACAAGCACATCCCCGCCCACCACCACGAGCTTCCCATAGCTTGTGTGGGTGTTTCACCCCTCAGTGTTATAAAAGTTTAGTTAGTTGCTCTCATGTAAAATTGGGATATTTGACATAAAGATCTGTTTCCAACTTCTCTTGAACAATCCAACCTGGCCACCTGTGTCCTGGCTCCCATTCGGCTGCACTGGGCCGGAGCTGAGCTGTGGGGTCTGCCTTGCACAAGATGCCTGCTCTCCAGTTTGCCCCAGTCCCCGCTGCTCCCTGCAGCCCTAACCTCCGCCTCGCCCCCCCACCTTGTTCATTTGAATTCACCTGCCTGGCTCTGGGGGCTTCTGATCTTGCTGCCTGGGCTTAGTGGAAAGAATAGGTATAGCCTGATCCAAACTCACTCCTGAGTTCAGATCTCTGCCCTGCCTATTTGGGGAAGGGAACTTGTCCCAAGGCGAGTCCCATCACCTCTCTGAGCCTCAGTGACCTCAGTGCAGGGGAAGATGGGGGAAGGCCCCTTCCTCTGAGCCAGCTCTTGTTCTAACAGCCTGACACCTTGCTGGTCTTCAGAGCAGCCCCCTGTGGGGAGATGGGCTGAGTGTGTGTGGTGTCCGACCACATCCTGTCCCCGCTGCTCTGAGCGGCTGTGAACTCCCTTCTGGGAACTGCCAGCACAGGCCCCGCCCCTCGGGATAAGCCTGAAGTCAGTGACCCAAAAAGCCTGCAATGGACCTGCCCCCTGCCTCTGAGTGGGAACAACTCTGTGGAGTCATCAGCATTTCAGAATCCACCTTCCACCCCCCTGGATCAGAGAGAGACAAGACTCCCCCCCATCCCATCTTTGCTTAACTCTTCCCCTGCCCTGTCCTGCTTTCCTCACTCCCTTGGGTGTTTTTCAGAAGATTCCCCTCCCCAGTCAGATAAATCACGTGCACATGAGTCCTTGTCTCAGCGAGGTTCTGCTTTAGGGAATCCAGACCAAGATTTATTCCCATTTCATTGATGAGGAAGTTGAGATGTAAAGAGGTAGAGTCACTGACCCAAGTTCACCCAGTCAAGAAATGTCAGAGCAGAGACTTGCAGCCAGCCCTGCCTCACTCCAAAGCCCACATTCTCAACCATTATTTCTGCTTATTCCTATTCCGCCTACTGAGCAGAAGGGAAGACTGAGGCCACAGGAGAGTCTGAGCCTGCCAGAGGCCATGTGGGAGGTTAGGAGGAGCCCAGGGTGCCTGCCGTCCCGGGGCACGGGGTGAGGGCCAGGCTGGCAGTGGGCCCCTGCCCTGTGTGACAGCGGTTTGGGGCCCATGTGCACCCACCCTCTGCCCACCCTGCAGAAGCCCTGGAGCAGCTGTACCCCTGGGAGTGCTTCGTCTTCTGCCTGGTCATCTTTGGCACCTTCACCAACCAGATCCACAAGTGGTCGCACACGTACTTCGGGCTGCCACGCTGGGTCATCTTCCTGCAGGACTGGCACATCATCCTGCCCCGCAAGCACCACCGCATCCACCACGTCTCCCCCCACGAGACCTACTTCTGCATCACCACGGGTGCGTTCACGGGATAGCAGGGGCGGGCTGCCCCCACTCCGACTGCTGCTCCATCCTTAGGGTTGGGGGCAGAGGTCACAGGGGGAAGCGGCACAGGCCTGGAACAACTTTCTCTCAGAACACACATTTTTTGGGCGCCTACTACGTGCCACGCACCCTTCTAGGTGCCAGGGACACAGCCAAAAATAAGATAGATACTCACTCACCCTCTTCATAGAGTTGTGATTCCAGCCACCCATCATCTAGCAAGTATTTATTGAGTGCCTACTGTGTACCATGGCACTGGACAAAACACAAAAATCCCTACCTTGATAGCATTCTAAGAGGGGACATCCCAGGCGACAAGCACTACATCTGACAGTCCTAACTTCCAAGAAGAAAATAACACAGAAGGGGGTAGCAGAGGAAAATAGGGAGCTTTGTCCTTTTAAATGAATTGGTCAGGGAAGGCCTCCCGGAGAAGGTGGCATTTGAACTGAGGGAGAGCATCATGAGACCTGGAGGAAGAGCTCTCCAGGCAACAGGAGCAATAGGTGAAGGAGGCAGGAACACACACGCCTGGTTTGTTTCAGGAGCAGCAAGGAGGCTGGTGTGGAGTGAGGGCCAGGATAGGGGAGCTGGCAAACTCCAGGTGTGAGAGATGCCATGGGGACAGACAAAACAGGGCAAAGAGCAGAGTCGGGGGGAGATCAGAACCCTGAAAACCGTGAGAGGGGCCCTGCGGATAAATGACAGATAAATCCAAACAGAGGGAAGAGCAAGTACAAAGACCCTGAGGCCAGAACGTGTGTCCCGGGGGCAGTCGGGAGGCCCACATGCAGAGCCAGTGAGCCAGTGCCAAGGAGGTGAGGCAGGCAGGTTTTCTGGCGTCCGTGGGTATCTTTTTAAGGTTAAGTATATCATGGGTGCTGTTAAGTCAGGCCAACTTGGGTAACCTTCAGCTCCTCCATATGCAACTTTCAGAGGCTCACAAGCCTCCCTGGTTATCAGTTTTCTCATTCACAAGATGAGGCTACAGCCACTCCTTCACAGTCCACCTGCCAGGGCGGCAGCGTGAATGGTCAGATGGCAGATGCAAAGTGCCTGGCACGTAGCGGGTACTCGGTAAGCTACACCTACGGGTTTGGAGCAAGGGTTGGGTTTTGCTTTGGTTTAGTTTGGTCAGGTATTTTGTAGGGTTTTTTGTTTTTGCCTTTCTGAAAGCAGAACTGAGAGCCACAGAAAATATTTTTTTGTACATCCTAAAATCATGCTTTTTAGGAGCAGGTGGAGGGGGGTAAATTTTAGGCTGTTCTGGAGATCACTTAATTGTTCAGCCAGGGCTGGGGTCAATCTTGGTTTGGCCAGGTACTAACTGGGAGACTGCCCTCCAACACAGTCTTCTCATGTGGAAAATGGGACTCATAATAATACCTAGTTCAAGGTTCAGGTGGGAGACTGTAATACAGATTAAATAAGATTATGAGACCTTATTTAATGGAAATAAGACTATTCACTTAGCACCTACCATGCCAGGCATCACCCTAGGCCCTGGGATCCAACAAGATCAACAGTGAAAGAACATGGGGTTCTGGTTGGGAGCTGGAGATCAAAACCAACATTAAACAGGGAAGTGACAAATTAATGAGGATGGTTACAGGTTATCATGAAGGCTGTAAAGAAATAAGGATGGGTGATGCGACAGGCCTGGAGGGCTGCTAAGTGGTAGTCAGGGAAGGCTCCCTGGAAGAGGTTGTGGTAGAGCCAAATGATAGAAAACACTGCCTCCGTGCCTGGCATATGGTAAGAGCTCAGTAAGAAGGTGAGTGAAGGGATGAAGGTGTATGTCTGAGCAGCCCCTCAGCCCATTGATGGGAAGCCCCCATCCCCAGATTCCTTGGTCAGCCCTTTTCCCCTGCCCTCTGCAGACCTACTCCCAGTTCCTCTGCTGCCCAGGGCAGGGCCAGCTCTCTCTCTGCTCTTACTGTTGCTCTCCCATTCAACCCCTTCTCACACCCCCCTGCCCTGTCTCTGCTGCAGGCTGGCTCAACTACCCGCTGGAGAAGATGGGCTTCTGGCGACGCCTGGAGGACATTATCCAGGCCCTGACAGGCGAGAAGCCTCGGGCAGATGACATGAAATGGGCGCAGAAGATCAAATAACTCCTCCAGGCACCACCTCGTTGCCAACCTTCCCCAGCTCCCCCAAACTGAAGCCATCTGCCAAATTCCAGCCTCCTCGCGCTGGCCACTCCAGGTGGAGAGGACACCTCTTGGGCTGGGCCCGGGCTCCTCTAGCCCACCCACCCCCACCTTGTGACACAATACTTGAGCCACTGATTTTTTTCATTTCCTTCATTTTTTTTCCCGTTGGCCCCTCCCTAGCCACCTGAGCTGCTCTGTCTGCCAAGCCTGACTGCAAAAGAAAAAAAAAGAGCCCCACCCTTTCAGCCATCCCTTGGGTTGAAGACAAGCTCACCAACTCCCCACACGCCCACCACCCCCTGCCCCACTGGGCAGCCCTTGAGCGGGGCTGGTATTGGAGCCCTGAGTCATCTCACCTGTTTTGTCTGCCCGCAGGGCTCTAGAGCCCCCAGGCACAGCTGAGTGTCCCTGGACCGTCACCCGCTGTGGCCCTGCAGACTTGACTCCAAAGGCCTCGGTGGACAGCCTGCCCAGTCAGCACCTTCAGCCTAGCTTGTCTACCCAAGGGCGGCAAAGTGCACCAAGGTCTGGGGGCCGCTGACCAGATGAAGCCGAAATTTCCTGATTGAGTGGACTCTGCTCCCCAACCCTTCCCCCATCTGCCTGTGTGATTCCCCCCAGAGCTGACGTTTCTAATCGGAGGATGTCTTCAAAGGGCACAGCCCCTGCAAAGGGTCTTGGTCATTGGAAAGGGACACGGTGTCTCCTCTGACTTGAGGGTGTGTCAGAGAAAGGAGAGTGGGGCTTTTTTGTTTCGGTTATTTTTTTTTTAACGGTGCTTGCTTGTTTAATGTAAATAATAGAAAGCCTTAATATCTTTTCTGTAACACGGAGTAATATTTTAATGTCATGTTTTGGATGTACATAATATATTTATAACAAAGCAGCAAGAGTCTACTTAACCTGGGCTGCCTCCTGTTTCCTGATTGGCTGGGGGAGGGGAAGTAAGGAGGAGGCTGGAGGGTGAGGCCCCACCTGGCCCTATTCCCAGCTTCACCCACAGCCCTCTGCTAAGGATGGAGGCTTTGTCCCCCGAGACAGTGAATCAGTATTGACATCTGCTCCAGACCCTTTTGGAAGAAGGCCCCATGATTCCGTGAGGAATTTTCATGTAGGAGATCATGCGGGCAGAGACATGGAGGCAGAACCCTACTGAGGAATCCCTTCTGCAAAGGTTTACTGGCGCCAAGCATGGGAATGAGCCAACAAACAAGGACCTCCCTGGTGGAGTGACTTCCTGGGGAGAGAGACAATAAACATACATAAATGCACACGGACATTCAGATGGTGATCTGTAAAGAAAATGAAACACTTGGGATGACATCGGAAAAGCGGGGTGAGGCTGCTTTGGCAGGTCAAGGAGGGCCTCTCTGAGCAGGTGACATTTGAGCCGAGACCTGGAGGAGGAGATGGAGCCAGTTGGGGAAAACTGTGGGAAAAGCCTTCCTGGCCAGACAGTAGTGCAAACCCCCTGAGGCAGGAACATGCCTGGGGTTTTTAAAAGAATGTGGCTTGACCGGAGTGAGCAAGGGGACAGTGGAAGATGAGGTTTGAAAAATAGGGACCAACTATATGGACAGCCAAACGGGGAGACTGGACATGTTAAACACGCATCTTGCTCATTTATTCATTAAATACAAAGTGAAAGTGAAGTCGCTCAGTCGTGCCCAACTCTTTGCAACCCCATGGACAGTAGCCCGCATTAAGCTCCTCCGTCCATGGGATTTTCAAGGCAAGAGTACTGGAGTGGGTTGCCACAAGGTAACTCCTATATGCCAGGCGCTGGGATTCAGCAGTGAACACACAGGCATTTACAATTAATCTAGTCTGGGCTAGTTTCTATAATGTTTACAAGGAAAAACAAAAACCTTTTGGGGACAGAGAATGATTAAAAAAACTCTAGAGCAGTCACAGGTAGTTTTTTTTTTAATGTGACCCAGAACTTTATTTTCCTTAAACTTTGCCGACCACTAGACTTTTGAAAAAAGTTTTATTTTGAGATAACTAGATTCTCCTGTAGTTCTAAGAAAACCACCAGTATAGACTTCTGAGACTATCTGAGGGGACCACAAAAGGAACAGGTATTAGAATTGATCAACTCTAAATGACAGAAACGATAACTGTCAGGCAAAAGTCAGTAGTGAAAATAATTCATGGAACTGAAAAGTTTAGAGGTGTTTCTGACTTAAGGTTTGGTGGGACCCCAGGGTACACGATTCATCAGAACTTGGTCTCTCTGTCTAGCTCTACTTTCTGTCAAGTGAGTCGAGGTTAACATTGGACTAGCTCCATATCTCAGTAGAAAATGTTTTACCTTCCCAGCAGATGCAGCCAAAGTCCCAGGGCAGGCTCTTACTGGCCTGAATTGGGTCACGTCCCTACCCCTGAACCAACCATGTTGGGGTGGGATGGTAAAGTGTTCTGAGTGGCTAGGGCTGAGATACCCACCTAGAGTTGCACAAGTGGGATCAACATTTTCCAAGCACAGGATGAGAGGAGGGAAGGATGGTTGCTGAAAGAAAAGGTGTTAACCAGAAATCTGAGTGGGTGGGGCAGAGAGCCGAAATCAGAGCCAGATAAGCAGCCTTGGGGCTACAGGGCTTGCTCTCCTATTCCCTGCACTGATCACTGCAGATGGTGCAGTGCAGACAATGCAGATGATCACTGCAGGTGGTGACTGCAGCCATGAAATTAGAAGACGCTTACTCCTTGGAAGGAAAGTTATGACCAACCTAGACAGCATATTCAAAAGCAAAGACATTACTTCGTCAACAAAGGTCCATCTAGTCAACACTACGGTTTTCCAGTAGTCATGTATGGATATGAGAGTTGGACTGGAAAGAAAGCTGAGCGCCAAAGAATTTATGCTTTTGAACTGTGGTGTTGGAGAAGATTCTTGAGAGTCCCTTGGACTGCAAAGAGATCCAACCAGTCCATCCTAAAGGAGATCAGTCCTTCACTGGAAGGACTGATGCTGAAGCTGAAACTCCCAATACTTTGGCCACTGATGCGAAGAGCTAACTCATTGGAAAAGACCCTGATGCTGGGGAAGATTGAGGGCAGGAGGAGAAGGGGACAACAGAGGATGAAATAGATGGCATCACTGACTCAATGGACATGAGTTTGGGTAAACTCCAGGAGTTGGTGACAGACAGGGAGGCCTGGCATGCTGCGGTTGATGGTGTCACAAAGAGTCGGACACGACTGAGCGACTGAACTGAACTAATTCCTGTTCCCAGGAATCCTGCAGGCAGTATATTTCTAGAGCCTCCCAGAAGCCAGCAAGAACAAACACCCGAGTTCAGAGAGTGAAGTGGCTTGCCCAAGACCACACAGCTAGTAAGACACAGCCAGGCCTCAGACTCAGACGGTCTCGCTGCTCCTGAATCCCGAGGACTGGAAACGTATTTTTCTAAACCAGAGTGAAGTATGTTTTGTGTTACATCTAGGAAAATTGGGGTCATTTGTGAGATGGGAGTTTTTCAACAAGTTCCCACTGAGAAATGGGGCAGGAAATGCTGACTAATACCGACTGCACACTTAGCATAGGCCAGAGGCGGAGAGCCCTGAGCGAGAGTCCCTTTGGGTGGTCCCTGCAGCTCTGAGAGGTCCGTACACTTAGCCCCACTTTTTTACAGATGAGGAAACTGAGGCACAGAGTCAAATAACATATCAAACGTCACACAGATGGTCGATGGCGGGGCTGGAATCTGAGCCCTGGTCTGACGCTGAGCTCCGGCAGGTTTCACACACACCTGCAGCCCCAGTGGAGGCAGGGAGGTGGGAAGGCAGGGTTTCCAGTGTGTCTCCCATGAGAAACCAGCAACGTCGCAGGATGAGAAACGGCCGCTGACACCGAGGAGTGGGGTGCCCCGGAGACATGAGACCCCAGAGGGCAACGACCACTCACATCAACGACCACCCACAGTTGATTAAAGAAGAGCCAGAAAATCCAGATGCTTTAAAACGCTGGCTCCGTTACCATGGGCAAAATAAAACAGGTGTCTAGGTCAACATCTGCCCACAACTTCCCAGCTGGTGGGCGCTCAGTTGCTCAGTCGTGCCCGACTCTTGGTGACCCCTACGGACTGTAGCCCACCAGACGCCTCTGTCCATGGCATTTTGCTGGCAGGAATGCTGCAGTGGATGCCATTTCCTCCTGGCTGGTGCAGGCACCGCCTGGCTTTAGTTGGGTGTGTGCTGCTATCTGGTGGTGGACCGGGGCAGGTAGCAGGACCAACGATGGGTTCCCAGCTCCACTGGAAATGTTATGCCTTCCCCTATGCTGATTTGTCTTTAGAGGGGTTCTGGGCACCGTGTCTGCCCCCAAAATTAACTTCACCCCTTTTCGATAAACCTAACAATGTGGAGCTACCCTTTTAAACATCATTTTGTAATAGGTAAGCCACGAATAAGGTAAAGAGTAATAGGGGACTTTCCTGGTGATCCAATGGTCAAGACTCCACACTACCAGTTCAGGAGGCCTGGGTTCAGTCCCTGGCCGAGGAACTAGATACCACATGCCAGCAACTGAAAGATACTGTATGCTGCACCGAAGGTTCCGCGCCTCAACCAAAACGCGGCGCGCATGCTCAGTCTCGCTCACGCCCGGCTCTCTGCGACCCCACGGGCTGTGGCCCGCCAGGCTCCTCTCTCCATGCAGTTTCCCAGGCAAGAATGCTGCAGCGGGTTGCTCTTTACTTCTCCACCAAGACCCAGCACAGCCAAATAAATAAATATNGTCTCGCTCACGCCCGGCTCTCTGCGACCCCACGGGCTGTGGCCCGCCAGGCTCCTCTCTCCATGCAGTTTCCCAGGCAAGAATGCTGCAGCGGGTTGCTCTTTACTTCTCCACCAAGACCCAGCACAGCCAAATAAATAAATATAGATAAGTATTTTTTTTAAGAGTAATGAACAATACAGGGGTCAGCTGACTGTGGCCAGGAGGCTAAATCTGGCCCACCTGTTTCTCTGTTGTCCCCATGAGCATTTTTTTTTTTAATAGTGGGGGCAATAAAGAATATTTTCCTAACAAATGACATTCAGATTCAGCGTCAGTCATAAAGTTTACTTTGACACACCCATCACTTGCATATTGTCTATAGCTGTTTTTTCAATACAGCAGCAGAGTCAAGAGACCAAATGACCCATAAAACCTAAAATACTATTTGGCCCTTTATAGAGAAAAATGGACCAACTCCAGATCCAGGGTGCTCCCCACTCATGCTCCCCCAAGCCCTCAGTTCTCCCCAGAGGCCACCATTTGGATGAGACACTTGCAAGTCCTTTCCACAGTCACAGAGGCGTGGCTCGCCCTGACTCTTTTCACACAGTGGGTAGAAATATTACATACACAGTTCTGCACCCTGCCTGTTTCATGCAATATGTTTTGGAAATAATATCAACCACTTCCATATTTCCTTCCTTATTTCTTTCTACAGCTGTATAACATTCCAACCTCAGGATGGACCTTTCTTTTATAACGCATCACCCGTTAAATTTTGAGGTCATTTTCATTGTTGGGTAATACAAATTGCTGTGGTGTGCACTGAAGGACTTAAGTGTTTGCTCATGAGGGCCAGTAGACCTGAGGGGTCAGTTCCTGGGGATCGAATGGCTAGGTTAGGGATGTCTGTGAGTTACCTTCCGATCGCTCATGCCAAAATTGCCTTTGACCAAAGCCATGCCCATTTAAACTCTCAGAACTTTTGAGAGCGCCAGTTTCCTCACACCTTTGCCAACACAGGGTGTTATCGAGTGTTTTGTTCTTTGCCAATCTGATAGGTGGTTTTAAATTTGCATTTCTCTTACTGTATTTCATTGAATCTAAGATATCATTGATTGTACCATGCACCTGATTTCAGAAATGTTTGAATATAAAATTTGCCTCTTAGAATCACTGAAATAGAATATGTTGAGTGGAATTGGCTATTTTATTGCATTTTCTTACTCCGTATGTGTTCTATTCTGATTTTTTTTTTTGCCGGATGGGGGGCGGA
>SJYV01034513.1:0-16551 GCA_006410875.1 Neotragus pygmaeus | reverse complement strand
TTTTTATCAGCCCCATCTTATGACTGAGGAAACTGAGGGTCGAGGCCTTTGCCCAGGGTGTGGCGCTTAGTGAGAGGACTAACAGACAACCGATCTTATGAAAGTCATTCCCAAGTACCAGGCCAGCAGCCGGTGAGGTGCTGCGCTCTCCCTCAGGCCCTTGGTGTCCTGCCCCGGGCTGGCGGCAGAGGCACGGCCTCTCTCCATTCAGAGGTCACGGGTGAGCAGGGAGAATGCCCTCCTTGACATTTCTATGTCTCTTGCCTCCTCAAGAGTTGAGGAGGAAGCCTGCAGTTACTTTCCTCTCTACTTTATTTCCTTTGTGATTTCTTGGCCATGGTGATATAAGAAGAAACATATATTTGGTCTCTGGCCCTGATTCCATTCCCAGGTGGCACTAGTGGTAAAGAACCCACCTGCCAATGGAGGAGACAAGAGACACGGGTTCGATCCCTGGGTCAGGAAGATCCCCTGCAGGAGGAAATGGCAACCCACTCCAGTATTCTTGCCTGGAGAATCCCATGGACAGAGGAGTTTGGTGGGCTAAAGTTCATAGTGTCCCACAGAATTGGACAGAACTGAAGTGACTTTTAGCATGTACACAGCTGGTTCCTGGCATAGAGCTTCCAAAACCTTTGTAACTTACTAGGTGAAAGGAGCATCTTTTGTTATACTATTTGATTTAATCCCTGACTCTTCTACCCCGACCTCTGGGATGGGAAAGAGGCTGGAGGCTGAGCTAACTAATAACCAATGACCAATGATTTAATCAATCATGCCTATAGAATGAAGTCTCCATAAAACCCTAAACAGTGAAGTTGGTTTGAGGTTCCCACATTCCACAAGGACAGAAGCTCCTATGCTCCAGACCTAGTCTTTGACTTACATCCCTGCTCATCTGGGTGTTCACCTCTGTCCTCCATCACAGCACTAACAATGAACTACTAAACAGAAGTAAGTGTTCTCCTGAGTTCTGTGAGCTGCTCTAGCAAGGTATCACACTAGAGGGAGTCACGGAAACCTCCCATTTGTAGCCAAGTTGGACAGAAATGTGGGCTACCTGGGGATCCACTACTGCATTTGGCACCTAAAGAGGTGGGCAGTCTTATGGGACTGAGCCCCTAACCTTTGGGGTCTGAGCAAGCTCTGAGTAATTGGTGTCGGAACTGAAAGACAGAGTTGAATTGTAGGATACTCATTTGGTGCCAGAGAGCTTAAGCGGTTGATGTGGGAAACCCATACACACACTTTTGATGTCAGAACTGTGGTGAGTAGAAGAAAGCTTTTCTTTAGCCACTGACAATAATTTAAGGAGCTTTTCCCTGAGGATTATTTACAATAAATAAAAAGTCAGAATGATTTTTTATTGAAAGTAAGCACAAAAGTGCTGAAGGAGGCTAAAGTCCTTGGCCACATCCTCAAGGTCTGATGGGGAGGCCAAGGCAGCCTTTCCCCAACCCGGGCTCCTCTGGCCACGCATCTGCGGGGAGCAGCTCCCACTAACAAGCCTGCTGTAACTCTCAGTAAATCCTTAGGGCTTCACTGGGTAAGCATGGGTAAATATTTTTAGAAGCTGAAATGTCACAAAAAAACTAACAGTTCAGTTTCTTGAGTTTCTGGCAGGTGTTGTGGATGACATCATCAGGTCAAATGTCAGATTCCATCCAAGCTGAGACATGCATAAGTCATACTTCCTTAATGGCCTCATTTTAGAGAGATCTCGTAGCAACACCAACTCCGTTTTGATTTTCCTTTCATATTAAAAACAATCTGGTCTTCTCATGTATACCACACCTAAGCTTATTTATGACTCGAAATTCCACTCATATTTCAGGAAATGTAATTTTGTTTGACAGGAGGCAAATACATGACATGTGGAGGTAAATTAACCCCCTTCCATGGGCTGACTGCAATGCCCAGGAGGGGCTGTGAGTTGTGGAATAACTGCCAGGAAGACAGAGGGATGCCTGAGGATAAAAGATACATGCAGAGCTGGCACCCAGCCTCAGCCCAAGAGAAACATTCCTGACTTCCTGCAACATAACAGAACTGCAGGAACTCATTTCAATACTTCACGTGCTGGATCTGTCTTAATAAGATGTTGACATCTCTTGAATAAATCAACTTCAACTATGATTATTTAAATGGTAACCAATGGCATGCTCAAAGAAAGTCACCCGTAATGGAGGTCTATACTATTTTTTTGAATGTCAGCATCTCTGTCAACTTAGTGGAACTAGTTTTCCCTTTAATATTTAAATTAAAATAATTAATTTACTGGGCTGGGACACTCAGTATTTCCTCACAGAATAACTGAGTATTCTCAGGGGATTGTGTTACTCATAACAGTTTTGTGCTAAGTTTTTGATGTAGCTTAAAACTTTTCCTTCCTTTTGTCTTAAATTTACCCAAAAGACACTTTCTCTTCATCCTCCACCCCATTACAAACTCTACTTAACCCAAAGTGTAGCAGGTTTTTTGTTGAAGATTTGGGGGTGAAATTACAATTCTGTGTACCACAGCAGATTATATTAAATTAAATATTTGAATCTCTTTTCTAGAAAGTTTCCCAGGCTGCTTCAAGAAACTTTTTTTTCTCTTTGATATGAACAGTGATTTAGTTTGAGGTCCAGCCACCATGCTGTGGGGCTATTTTCCCATAACCAAATTGGCTTTCTAATCATTATGTTAAATAAAATACACTTTTTTTATAAAGAAATTCTGGGGCCCATTTTTAAACTAGTAGGTTTTTTTCCCCCTCCCTCCAAATTCATAAAACTGCAAAAGGAAACTCTCTCACACAATGTATGCTAGGCCAATAAATTTAAGCTTTTTGATGGAAGTCATCTTATTCCTCCAGATCTAAAAGACAGGGAGGAATATTTAAGTGGGCCCAGGGTACCATGTACGCTTCTGTAGTATACATTATGCTGTCCACTCACTGTCTCAGTCTGTCTGCGGTATCTCAGGGAGAGCTACAGTGTCTGACCAGTTTGGGGTTAGTGGAGTTATCTGACTAGTTCTGGCTAAGGGGCTAAAAGTGGAAATGATGTGTATCATTTTCATACTTGTGTAAGACTCTCTTTCCTTCTACCTAGGCAGCTGATAACATTCCAGATTGTGGCTGCTCAATCCACCTGGACTTTGTAGGGCAGATCCCTGCTATCGCACGGTCATCTGCAGTGAACACAGTGAGTACGTGTTATGATTGGGAAATAACAATGAACCTTTATTGTTTGAAGCCACAGCATAACTGAGCCTATTTTGACTGATATATTGTCTAATTTTAATTCTTGTGAAAACCTTTTGGAGTAGGTATTATTATCTCCATTTTATTGATGTGATTTCTCAGGTCACAGAGCAAATTAGTAGAATCTGTTTTCAAACCCATATCTATGCTCTCTACCCTGTATTTATAGATCCGTTTATTAAACTTTGCTTTCTGAAGCATATCCTTACAAACTGATTCATAGGTTTTATAAATTTCAAATTCTTCTGTACAATGATACCAATAAAATAGCACCATATAATTTTTACTATGTACTATTGCATTTGATCCTTGCAACAACTCTGTAGCAGATTCTTCTTAGCTTCATTTGTAGATGATCCAAATGAGGCCCAGAGCCATTAAAGGACTTGTTTTAAGGGAGGTAAATATTACAAGACAGAGCCAGGTCTTGAACCTAAATTTTCTGACTTCAGGTGCAGTGCCCTTTCTAATTCAGGGTATCTTTCAAACCAACTACTTTTCCTTCATTGCAGAATGAGGTCAGTGAAGCAAGCAATGATGACTCCATCTATTCTTTCATTCATTACTCACATACTTATTGAGGAGCTCCTACCTAAGTGCTTCTTAAATCAAATCTGATGATAAATTCTGGAAGTAAATTAGGAGAAAATATGACCAGTTTCCAGGAAGACATTTAAAGTTAGAAAGAGGGATGTTGGTGTTTGAGCCAGACTCTGTGCATCTCTTATCTCTGAATTCAGTGACCTTGCAACAGCTTGAAATTGGATGAGGTGGAAGTATTTACACCATGGAAATTGTCACATGCTATAAATCATGGTTTGTTTGTTTGTTTCTCCCTGGAGAAAACTTATTATAAATCATCTCTCCATTAATGGGGATTTTTATTGAATAGTGACCTTTTCCCTAACACTTGGGAATGGAAAATAATGGAGGAGACCTGAGTTTTATCCCTGGATCAGGAAGATTCCCTGGAGAAGGAAATGGCAACCCACTCCAGTATTCTTGCCTAGAGAATCCCATGGACAGAGGAGCCTAGAAGGCTACAGTCCATGGGGGTGTTGCAAGAGTCAGACACGACTTAGCAACAAAACCACCACCATACCATATGCCACATAGAAAATAAAACTAATGTATTTCCTGGTCAGATGCAAACTTGGACCACAGACAAAAATGCCCATAGCTTCCATGTCCAATCTAGGAAGTGTCTGCTATCTTTTAAGAAGAGGGAGGGTCATAAGGAAAGTCATCTAGGAAGAAATAAGGAATGATGAGTGGAAAATCTTCCTAGCAACTCAATCCTACTGTCATTAAATCTGCTTTCTCAAGACATGAGAACTTGAACCTAAGAGGAAAGTCAGCATCAAGAAGCAACATCAGTAGCTGAGGTAACATAAAGGAAGTACACATTTTGTTATCACAGGCAAAATCTTCAGCAGCGGTGTTACATAGGGACTGCATCACATAGATTCTTTAGGCAGCATTGGCGGGACTCTGTACCAAGATAATTCAGGAGAATAGAATCCAGAACAACACTGCAGAGAACTGGAAGTCAAGAGATATCAAATTCTTAGTCCTCGAATTAATGATTCTGATTTTATCCTCACCCTTCCATGGAAAGGTTGACAATTACTACCATGCTGCTAAATCCAATGGACACTTCACTTCTCAGAAGCATTCAAGACAACTGACCACTTTATTCTTCTCAAAGCAGTGTCTCCATTTGACCCCTTGTGTTTGCTCTCCTTGGCTTTTCACAGCTTTTGGACACATCTTGGTCTCCTCTTGCCTACTCCTCCTGTTCTATTTAACTTTACATTTGAAGTTCCTTCAGGCTCTGTTGTAAGCTTTCTGTCCTTCTCATTCTAGACTTTTGCCCTATGCAATCTCATCCTCTCCTACAGCTTCATTAGGAGGGCAAAAACTCTCAACCCTTTATTTCCAGCTTCCTAATTAGTAACTGCACTTGGGTGTCTCATAGACCTCTCAACTGTAAGTCTAAAAAACAAACTCACCACCCAATCTGTCTTTGCTCCTGTTTGGGAAGTCAGTAGGATGGTGCACTGTTAGTGTGTCACCCTGAAACCCCGAGTCTATCACTTTGTCATGCTGGTTCTTCCTCTCAAGTTGTCTCTCTATCCCATTCTTTGCACAAGAGTCAAGGTGGTGCCAACCATCATTTGGATGTCTCCACTAAATATCTCTCTCTACTCTTGCCAGCCTCCATTGCCAACAATCTATTTCCTACAAAAAAGCAGTAATCTATATAAGTACAAGGAATTGGGGTATTTGCCTGCTTTAAACCCCTTTTGTTATTTACCATTGCCTATGGAATAATTTTCTTCTTAATTGAGGTGAAATTAGTAACATAAAATTAACCATTTAAACCAAACAATTCAGTGGCATTTAGTAAATTCACCGTGTTGTCAAGCACTGGATCTATCCAATTCTTAGACGATTTAATTGCTCCAAAATAGAATCCTGTACTTGTTAAACTTTGGCTCCCCATTCCCTCTTCTCCCTGGCAACTGTCAATCTGTTTTCTGTTTCAGTGAATTTACATATTCTGAATATTCTATATAAATGCAATGAGCTAGGACCTTTTGTGACTGCTTATTTCACTTAGCAGAAGTGTTTCCAGGGTCCATCCATATGGTAGCGTACATCAGTGCTTCATTCTTTTTTAGGGCTGAATAATATTCCTCTGTGTGTCTATATGTGTGAAGTGAAGTGAAAGTCTCTCAGTCGTGTCTGACTCTTTGCAACCCCATGGACTAATGGTCCATGGAGTTCTCTGGGCCAGAATACTGGAGTGGGTAGCTTTTCCCTTCTCCAGGGGATCTTCCCAACCCAGGGATCAAACCCAGGTTTCCCACATTGCAGGTGGATTCTTTACCAGCTGAGCCACAAGGGAAGCCTGTGTGTATGTGTGTCTGACTACAATTCATTTATCCATTCATCTGTTAATGAACATTTGAGCTGATTCCATGTTTAAACTATTGTGAATAATGCTGCTATGAAGATTCTTGTACAAGGATTTAAGTATCTGTTTTCAATTCTTTTAGGTATATACCTAGGGGTAGAATTTCTGGGTCATATGAAGGTGGCCCAGTGATAAACAATCTGCCTGCCAATGCAGGAGATGCAAGAGACGTGGGTTCAATCCCTGGGTCAGGAGGCTCCCCAGGAGTACAAAATGGCAAACCCATTCCAGTATTCTTGTCTGGAAAATTCCATGGACAGAGGAGCATGGTGGGCTAAAGCCCAAGGGGTCACGAAGAGTTGGATACACTGAGCACATGTACACATTCATGGAAATTCCACATTTAACTTCTTGAGGTATCCCAGATGGTGTCACCATTTTATAACAGCTTCACCATTTTACATTCCCCACAATGTAGGTGAGTTTCAACTTCTATGCATCCTTACTAACACTTGTTATTTTCCATATTTTGGATTATTGTCACCCTAATGGGTATGAAATACTATCTCACTGAAGTTTTAATCTGCATTTCTCTGATGGCTAATTATGTTGAGCAACTCTTCTTGTGATTTCTGGTCTTCTGCCTATCTTTTTTGGAGAACTATCTGACCAAGTCCTTTGTACATTTTTAAAAGTTGGCATGTAAGAGTTCTTTATATATTCTGGATACTTGACCCTTATCCGCCTTAGTGGATCACAGACTTATCATGGGAAAGGGACTTGCATAAGTCAGTGAAGCTGTGAGCCATGCCATGCAGGGCCACCCGAGATGGAGCGGTAATGGTGAAAAGTCTGACAAAGTGTGGTCCACTGGAAGAAGGAATGGTAGACCACTCCACTGTTCTTGCTGCAAGCATCCCATGAAGTGTACGGAAAGGCAGAAAGATATGACACTAGAAAATAAGCCCCTCAGATCCATAGGTGTCCAGTATGCTCCTGGGGAAGAGCAGAGGGCCATTACTAATGGCTATAGAAAGAATGAAGCGGCTGGGTCAAAGCAGAAACAATGGTCTGGTGGTGAAAGTAAAGTCTAGTGCTGTAAAGAACAAGAATGCGTAAGAATCTGAAATGTTAGGTCCATGAATCAAGCTAAATTGTACATGGTTAAGTAGCAGATGGCAAGAGTGAACATTGACATCTTAGGATTCAGAGGACTAAAATGGACAGGAGAGGGCAAATTTAATTCAGATGCCCATTATATCTATTGCCGTGAGCAAGGATCCCTTAGAAGATATGGAGTAGCCCTTGGAGTCAACAAGAGTCAAAAATGCATTACTTGGGTGCAATCTCAAAAATGACAGAAAAGTTTCAGTTCATTCCTGAGACAAACCACAAATCACAGGAATCCAAGTCTATACCCTGACCACTGATGCCAAAGAAGCTGAAGTTGAACAGTTCTATGAAGATCTATAATACCTTCTAGAACTCACACCAAAAAAAGATGTCCTTTTCATCATAGGGATTGGAATGCCAAAGTAGGAATTCAAGAGATACCTGGAGTAACTGGCAAGTTTGGCCTTGGAGTACAAAATGAAGCAGGTCAAAGGCTAACAGAGTTTTGTCAAGAGAAAATACCGTTTTCCAGCAACAAGAGACAACTCTATACATGGACATCACCAGAGGGTCAATACTGAAATCAGATTGATTATATTCTGTGAGGCCGAAGATGGAGATGCTCTATAGAGTCAGCAAAAACAAGACCTGGAGCTGACTGTGGCTCAGATCATAAGCTCCTTGTTGCCAAATTCAGGCTTAAATTGAAGAAAGTAGGGAAAACCACTAAACCGTTCAGTTCAGTCGCTCAGTCGTGTCCAACGACCCCATGAACTGCAGCACTCCAGGCTTCCCTGTCCATCACCAACTCTTGGAGCTTGCTCAGACTAAAGTCTATTGAGTTGGTGATGCCATCCAACCATCTCATCCTCTGTCATCCCCTTCTCCTCCTAAACCGTTCAAAGCGAAATTGAAAGCAAAGTCGCTCAGTTGTATCCAACTCTTTGTGACCCTGTGGACTATAGCCTACGAAGTTCCTCCATCCATGGAATTTTCCCTGGCAAAAGTCCTGGAGTGGGTTGCTGTTTCCTTCTCCAGAGGATCTTCCCAACCCAGGGATCGAACTTGGGTCTCCAGCATTGCAAGCAGACTATTTTTGCCATCTGAGCCATCAGGGAAGCTCAAATAGAGGTTCTTTGTGACCTCATGGACTATACAATCCATGGAATTCTCCAGGCCAGAATACTGGGGTGGGTAGCTGTTCCTTTCTCCAGAGGATCTTCCCAACTCCGAGATCAAACTCAGGTCTCCTGCATTGCAGGTGGATTCTTTACCACTTGAGCCAAAAGAGAAGCCCAAGCCATTCAAGTATGACCTTAATCAAATCCCTTTTGATTATACAGTGGAGGTGACAATCGATTCAAGGGATTAGATCAGTAGACTGAGTGTCTGAAGGACTATGAACGGAGATTCATAGCACTGTACAGGGGACCGTGACCAAAGCTATACCAAAGAAAAATAAATGCAAGAAAGCAAAGTGATTGTCTGAGGAACCTTTACAAATAGCTGAAGAAAGAAGAGAAGCAAAAGGCAAGGAAGAAAGGGAAAGGTATACCAACTGAATGCAGAGTTCCAGAGAATAGCAAGGAGAGATAAGAAGGCCTTCTTGAATGAACAATGCCTAGAAATAGAGGAAAACAATAGAGTGGGAAAGACTAGACATTTCTTCAAGAAAATTAGAAATATATCAAGACAACATTTCATGCAAGGATAGGCACGATAAAGGTCAGATGAAAGCAATAACCTAAGAAAAGCAGAAGAGTTTAAGAAGAGGTGGCAAGAATACACAGAACTATACCAAAAAGATCTTAATGACCTGGATAACCACAATGGTGTGGACACTCACCTAGAGCCAGACATCCTGGAGTGTGAAGTCAAGTGGGCCTTAGGAAAAATTACTATGAACAAAGCTAGAGGAGATGATGCAATTCCAGCTGAACTATTTCAAATCCTGAAAAATGATGCTGTAAAAGTGCTGCATTCAATGTGTCAGTAAATTTGGACATAGCAGTGGCCACAGGACTGGAAAAGTTGGTATTCATTCTAATCCAAGAAAAGGGCAATGCCAAAGAATGTTCAAACTACCTCACAACTGCACTCATTTCACATGCCTGCAAGGTAATGTTAAAAATCCTTCAAGCTAAGCTTCAGTGGTACATGAACCAAGAACTTCCAGATGTACACACTGGGTTTAGAAAAGGCAGAGGAACCAAAGATCAAATTACTAGCATCTGTTGGATCATAGAGAAAGCAAGGGAATTCCAGAAAAACATCTACTTTTGCTTCACTGCCTATGCTAAAACCTTTGACTATGTGTATCCCCACAAACTGTGGAAGATTCTTAAAGAGAGATGAGATTACCAGACCACCTTACCTATCTTCTAGAAATCTGTATTCAGGTCAAGAAACAACAGTTAAAATTAGACATGGACCAATTGACTAGTTCAAAACTGAAAAAGGAGTATATCAAGTCTATATATTGTCACCCTGCTTATTTAACTTATATGCAAATTATGTTATGCAAATGCTGGGCTGGAGGAGTTACAAGCTGGAATCAAGATTGCCAGGAGAAATATCAAGAACCTCAGATATGCAGATGGTGCCACTCCAATAGCAGAAAGAACAGGAACTAAAGAGCCTCTTGAGGGTGAAAGAGGAGAGTGAAAAAGCTGGCTTACAACTCAACATTCAAAAACGAAGATCACGGCATCTGGTCCCATCATTTCACGACAAATAGAAGGGGGAAAAGTGGAAACAGTGACAAATTTTATTTTGGGGGGCTCCAAGATCACTGCAGATGGTGACTGCAGCCAGCTTGCTCCTTTGGAAGGAAAGTTACAACAAATCTAGACAGTGTATTAAGAAGCCGTGACATCACTTTGCCAACAAAGATCTGTTTATTCAAAGCTATGATTTTCCAGCAATCATGTAAGATCTGAGAGCTGGACCATAAAGAATACTGAGCCCCAAAGAATTGATGCTTTTGAACTGTGGTGCTAGAGAAGACTCTCGAGAGTCCCTTCGACTGCAAGGAGATCAAGCCTGAATATTCATTGGAAGGACTGATGCTGGAGCTGAAGCTTCAAAATTTTGGGCACCTGAGGCAAAGACGTTGGAAAAAAATTGGGGGCAAGAGAAGGAGGTGACAGAGGATGAGACGGTTGGATGGCATCACTGACTCAATGGACATGAGTTTGAACAAACTTCAGAAGATAGAGAAGAACAGGGAAGCCTGCCATACTGCTGTCCATGGGGTTGCAAAGAGTTGGACATGAGATTGAGACTGAACAACAAAGAAGATTCTTCATTGTGGCACAATTCTGAGTCCCATTGCACCCCCTCTTCACATTTTACACTCTCACTATATTGTTTCACTCTCTATACAGCTTCACAGAGTTCTGTCTACACTGTTCCCTTACCTCAAACCCAGCAAAGCCTCTTTCCCAGGAATTTCTCAGAGTATTCTCACAGGGTTAACAAATAAAATACAAGATGCAGATTTAAAGGTGAATTTCAAAGAAACTGCAAATAATTCTTTTGACACAAGTATGTCCCATTCAATATTTGGGAGACACTTATACTAAAAACAAAACAAAACAAAAGAGACACAGACATATAGAACGGACTTTTGGCCTCTGAGGGAGAGGGAGAGGGTGGGATGATTTGGGAGAATGGCATTGAAGCATGTATACTATCATGTAAGAAACGAGGTGCCTGTCTAAGTTCGATGCAGGATGCAGGATGCTTGGGGCTGGTGCACGGGGATGATCCAGAGAGACGTTGTGGGGTGGGAGGTGGGAGGGGGATTCAGGATTGGGAGCTCATGTACACCTGTGGTGGATTCATGTCGATGTATGGCAAAGCCAATAGAGTATTGTAAAGTAAAATAAAGTAAAAAAAAATAAAAAATTTAAAAAATAAAACAAATTTAAAAAAAAAGTCACTCTTTACCTGGAATTCAGTTTTTCAGAATTCAACACTATATCTCTGCCAAATCTCTAAACCGTCCCTCCAGGGAACTGCTCACATATGCTCATAACAAATATCATCAGTTACTCTCCTAGCCCTTGTTCCCTTGAAGAAAATCCGGAGGCAGACCTAACAATGTTGCAGCCTTTATTTCAAATCCCTGGGCAGGAGACAAGAGCAGGAAAGGCGTGAAAGCAAATGCAAGGTTACGCATTGATTAGCTGCCCTTGGCTTCACATGGGAAGACTGCTGCTTGCTTGATTACGCAGACTGACATTCTGACAAGCCAGGTGGAAACACAGTGCCTTGGAACCATGCCTCTGGGAAGAAGGGAGAGGGACATGTCAGCCAGCTCTTTCAGTCCTTCTGTCATTGTTGAAGTTCACACCGGTGCTGTGTGCTGTGCTCAGTGGCTCAGTCGTGTCTGATTCTTTTCAACCACACGGGTTGTAGCCCACCAGGCTCCTTTGTCCATGGGGCTCCTCCAGGCAAGAATACTGGAATGGTTGCCGTGCCCTCATCCTGGATCTTCCCAACCCAGGAATCAGACTGGGGTCTCCTGCATTGTAGGCAGATTCTCTACCAGCTGAGCTACCAGGGAAGCCCCTGAAGTTCACTGCATGGGGCATTAATTCCCCTGCCCTTCTGAGCTGAGTTACACAGACCTTCTGGGAAGTTGCTGGGAAAGTCAGATCCTCTACCCTCCAGTGTGATCTTCTCCTGGATGCAGAAGTGTGCAAGGATCTACAGAACTAGGGTGCACTGGTGAAGAATCAAGACTCTGTTACTACTCTGACGGATGAAACCATGCCGAAGCCAAGCCCTCTCCTCGGGGAGGCTGAGGAAGCTGACACTGTTCGGGCATGAGACGATGGCAGGAGCAGCATGGGGGGTCTCCACTGAGCAGGTAGCCAGGGTCCTGGGGTGAGAAGGGGGCGTGGATCTTGGGGTGGTGGGGGGAGAAGCAGGTGGAACAGAGCAGACAAACGTCAGGGCACATGAACTAAACTTGATATAGTTACTGTACTGCATCGGCCATAGTCCACCCTGCTTCCTGCTAGAGCCCTTCGTGGTGGGAATCTCCCCAGGAAACCACAGTCTTTTCAAAGAGTAACCTCTTCAGATGTGTCTGCAGGGGCCATGGTGGCAGACTCCACAATCCCCAGCTGAAGACTTCTGCCATCTTCTCTGCCACTGGAGGCCCTCCAAACTGTGATAGAAAAGGAGGATGGGAAATTCCCTCATGGTCCAGTGGTTAAGCTTCTAGGCTTTCAGAGATAAATCCACACACCTATGGACACTTTATCTTTGAATAAGGAGGCAAGAACATACAGTGGAGAAAAGACAATCTCTTTAACAAGTGGTGCTGGGAAAACTGGTCAACCACTTGTGAAAGAATGAAACTAGAACACTTTTTAACACCATACACGAAAATAAACTCAAAATGGATTAAAGATCTAAACATAAGACCAGAAACTATAAAACTCCTAGAGGAAAACACTCTCTGACATAATAACAGGATTCTCTCCTCCCAGAGTAATGGAAATAAAAGCAAAATTAAAGAAATGGGACCTAATCAAACTTAAAACCTTTTGCACAACGAAGGAAACTATAAGCAAGGTGAAAAGACAGCCTTCAGAATGGGAGAAAATAATAGCAAACGAAGCAATGGACAAATAATTAGTCTCAAAAATATACAAACAACTCCTGCAGCTCAATTCCAGAAAAATAAAAGACCCAATCAAAAAGTGGGCCAAAGAATTAAACAGACACTTCTCCAAAGAAGACATACAAATGGCTAACAAACACATGAAAAGATGCTCAACATCACTCATTATCAGAGAAATGCAAATCAAGACCACAATGAGGTACCATCTCTCGCCGGTCAGAATGGCTGCTATCCAAAAGTCTACAAGCAATAAATGCTGGAGAGAGGGCAGAGAAAAGGGAACCCTCTTACACTGTTGGTGGGAATGCAAACTAGTACAGCCACTATGGAGAATAGTATGGAGATTCCTTAAAAAACTGAAATAGAACTGCCTTATGACCCAGCAATCCCACTGCTGGGCATATGTACCGAGGAAACCAGAATTGAAAAAGACATGTGTACCCCAATGTTCATCACAGCACTGTTTATAATAGCCAGGACATGGAAGCAACCTAGATGTCCATCGGCAGATGAACATACAAGAAAGCTGTGGTACATATACACAATGGAGTATTACTCAGCTATTAAAAAGAATGCATTTGAATCAGTTCTAATGAGGTGGATGAAACTGGAGCCTATTATACAGAGTGAAGTAAGTCAGAAAGAAAAGCACCAATACAGTATATTAACGCATATATATGGAATTTAGAAAGATGGCAACAATGACCCTATATGAGAGACAGCAAAAGAGACACAGAGATAAAGAACAGACTGTTGGACTTTATGGGAGGAGGCGAGGGTGGGATGATTTGGGAGAATAGGATTGAAACATGTATATTATCATATATGGAATAGATTGCCAGTCCAGGTTTGATGCATGAGGCAGGGTGCTCAGGGCTGGGATGACCCTGAGGGATGGGATGGGGAGGGAGGTGAGAGGGGGGTTTGTGGATGAACACATGTACACCCATGGCTGATTCATGTGAATGTATGGCAAAAACCACCACAATATTGTAAAGTAATTAGCCTCCAATTAAAATTTTAAAAATTATAAATTAAAAAAAAATTTTTTTTAACCATTTCTGGGCTCTCACTGTTGGGAGCCCATGTTCAATCCCTGGTTGGGGAGCTAAGATCCTGCAAGTTCCAAGGCACAGCCAATAAATAAATAAATAATAAGAAAGAAAAGGGAGATGATTCACTTTCNATTATAAATTAAAAAAAAATTTTTTTTAACCATTTCTGGGCTCTCACTGTTGGGAGCCCATGTTCAATCCCTGGTTGGGGAGCTAAGATCCTGCAAGTTCCAAGGCACAGCCAATAAATAAATAAATAATAAGAAAGAAAAGGGAGATGATTCACTTTCCCTCTATTTGTTTCATATTCTCTTAGATGTTACCTATGAAGACACTGTCTGGATAACTGTCAGCAAAATCACAAACTGTCTAGAGCACAAGAAAAGAGAATGCCCTGGTTTATATTACTGAAGATCCCAAGAGAAGTTACATATTTACTTTTACATGAATTTAGTATTTTTAAAAATTAAAGACAATTCCTTAAGTCCAATGGGGAAAACATTAGCAAGCCCAGCCCTATTTACCTTTCCACAGAAAACAAGAAATAACTTGTAAGGATTACACTGTGATTTCTCCAGCTCCTGTAACTTCTAACATTTGTCATCTTTGACCCCCACTGCATTACTGCAATGAATAGCAGCAAACTCTACAATTATAGGAAACAAAGCAAGAAAGAAGTCAGGATAAACATGGTGTCCTGATAAATCAGGTAACAATTTTCAGGAGGAGATATAAATCTTGTTCAGAAAGAAATACCCACAATGACAACCAAGACTACCTCTTGGTAGGATTAGGGCTGGGGGTTGCAACAAGGGGAAGCTTGAGCTTTTTATTCTTCCATGCTGCATGGGTTTAGCACAAGCACATATTAATATTATATGTGTACCATTTTCAAAAGAGGAAAGATGGGAGTAAGCAGAGATTTTGATCCATCCTCTTACAGTGTATATCATGTGAATTGCTTTCTCTTTCAGATGAGAAGGAAGGTGTTGAGATCGGAAAGGCTCTTTTCTAAGACTGATGACAGGACTTTGATGTTGACACTTAGGAACTGCTTCAACTGACAATGGGCTTCCCTGGTAACTCAGTTGATAAAGAATCTATCTGTGATGCAGGAGACCCTGGTTCAATTCCTGGGTTGGGAAGATCCCCCTGGGGAAAGGAAAGGCTACCCTCTTCAGTATTCTGGCCTGGAGAATTCCATGGACAAAGAGTCAGACACAACTAAGAAATTTTCACTTTCTTTCAACTAATCATTGAACTTTTCACCTAACGATGTCCACAGGTGGCTATAGGAAAGACAATACCCATTTATTTTTCTTCCTTTTGTAATCAACCCCTAAATTTAGCTGGACATGTGGCCATGCAAAATGAAGATTACTTTTCCCAAATCCCCATCTCCTTGCAGCTAGATATGGCCATGAGGCCAAGTTCTGATCACTGAAATGTAAGCAAATGTACTGAGTATCAACCTAGAAAATTCTTAAAGGGAGGGACTCCATCCATCTTTGCCCTTCTTTCCTGCCCTCTGTCATGTGGAACCATATGAGTGCAGCAGCAACCATCCTAGGCAAGAAGTAGAGGCCACATGCCGGAGATCAGAGCAATGCAGGGAGCCTCAGCCCCCAGCATTCTGGAGTGCGATGCGTGTTCAGCACTGCCCACCTCTGAACCTCATTCCTGAGAGCCAGAAGAAAGCTTTCAAGTATTTAAGACACTGTGATTTTTCCATTACATGCAGCCAAACCTTATCCTAACTTATCTAATCACTGACCTGAGGTAATAACTGACCAGGCTCAGGAAGAGACCCTGGAAGAGGGCATGGCAACCCACTCCAGTGTTCTTGCCTGGAGAATCCCCATGGACAGAGGAGCCTGGTGGGCCNAGACACTGTGATTTTTCCATTACATGCAGCCAAACCTTATCCTAACTTATCTAATCACTGACCTGAGGTAATAACTGACCAGGCTCAGGAAGAGACCCTGGAAGAGGGCATGGCAACCCACTCCAGTGTTCTTGCCTGGAGAATCCCCATGGACAGAGGAGCCTGGTGGGCCACAGTCCATGGGGTTGCAAAGACTCAGACACAACTGAGAGACTAAGCTCAGCGCAGCAGAGCCATCCTAAACAGCAAGGTAGAACATTTAGTTACCAGGAAAGGAGCGCAGGAGACGCAGTTATGAACTAATTTGTACTACAGATTTTACCAGGAACTTATGGTTTTGAAATAGTTGTAAGTCAAGTTGAGAGATTTTTGTCCAGGCAAACAGTCCCTAGCATCTGCTTTGGGTTGTTGTCCCCTCAACTAGAATTGTCATAACCCTACTTTACGATGATGTCTCTGTCTCAATTGTTTCTTGAGTTTAAAATGTAGGTTCATTAGCCCAGACTAGAACAATGCAATCAAAACCTTCAGATTCTAAAGATGCTAAACAAATATCTTAGTTTAGAATTCTAAACAAATCCTTAGTATGTGCTAGGCACACCACCATGAGAATCATTTTTATACTTCTCTGTTTCTTTCATTAACTGGAGTAAACCCCAAACTGTTTTAAATAGAGATTTTTGGCTTCAG